>SNQJ01S0212220.1:0-15836 GCA_010110895.2 Picea sitchensis | reverse complement strand
AAAGCATTTTAATCCATTTAACCCATATAAACCATCAACACATCACTAACATCCTAACCATACGATTTTGGGGGTTACTTTCCATGCAGGCAATTATATACAAGAGGAACAAAACTTGGAATAAATAGCAAACTATCACACGGCATGCGGAGGTAAACCTACCAATATTGTGCCAAAGAGGCTGCATGAAATGACAACAATTATTAATCAATCCTAGCCACACAACATTGCCCTAATGACAAGTGGGGCAAAAAGAACAACAAATGAATGAAATAAACTAAGTCCTAGCCCAACGATTTTGGGGTTGGCTTGGCCAATCACTCCCAAGGTGTAGGCAACAATAACTTGTTGAAATAAAATACAAGAGTGCAAACTATATTAATAGAATGCAAGCCAAGGAACTTCCTGGCTTGCTACAATGCTAGAAAAGATGAGAAAGAGAACATAAAAGTTACCCAACTAGACTGGAAGCTTTTGAAGTGTTGTATGGATGGATTTTAGCAGCATATCCCCTTGTTTCTATCAATCCCCAGAAACCAGCAAGTGCATTGATGAAATGTTGCACAACACAATTAGTTAAGCAGAAAATTTTTTTACGCAGAAATTTTCACATAAAATCTCCAAATGAAAGTATAGTTTATGAGACCTATCTAAGATGATTAGTTTAATGAAATATGAATGAAGAATGAACAGAAAATTCAGACTACAAAACTTGGAGTTTGAGAAGGCTTTGAGGGAAGACTCATTCTTGAGGCTTTCCCAACGATCCCTTGAAGTGAACCTACAAAACTCAAGGCAAAACGTGAAGCATGGACGTAGATAATATGTATGAATAGACTAACAACATGAAATACTTCACATGATTAGCTATCCAACCTATATATAAACCAGCAAGAATACTCTATGCTAAACTATAATTCTAGCCAAACCATTTTGCTAAAGATCTACCTAATACTAGCAAGTGTAGCCACTTAAACATCACAATGTTACCTCATATGTAAGAATCCAACCGGAATACTCTTGGTGTTTCAATAATCCCAAAGACATTCCCAATGGGAGAGTGTTGTAACAACAAGTTGCTCCAAGACTCTCAAGAGCAAATGAGATGGAAGCAAGAGGCAAAGAGCAAGAGAGATGGGGAGAAATTTCGTGAGCATAACCTTAGCTCAAAGAATGGTCCCGAAATGAGTGAGGAGGAGAGGCTCTCTTTATAGCTGAGAGGCAAACTCACCCTCTTGGATGATCCAAGTGTCAAAACCCAAGCAAGGAGAGAATCTCAAGGAGGGGGCACCACTTGAGGGTTTTGACATGGATTGATGAGTTGACAAGGAGGTGAGCCGCAGGCCATGGAGAGGGTGAGGTGTGGTAGGTCAGGAGGTGCACATGTGCGAAAGGCCCACACATCAAATAAAATGCGTTTCTAAGGTTTTCTCATGGGTGGAGGGCGCAACTCCCCCTAGGAGCATGGGTGCTTTAGCAAGTGAGTGGGTGAGGGGGTATGCAAAGGGTTAGGATGGTAGGTTAGGTATCATCTCTTTCCCCTTTCCATCTTAACATTTAACCCATTAACTCAAATTTACAAAATGTACATTTCAAGCATGTCACTTAGCAATTAAAATTGTTCTTTTAATCGATTGACACTCCTGGTGGACAAATGCTTAGCAAAACTTGTCCTGACCAGTTGAAACTTGGTCTATAAGTGTAGGTGCCTTTTCCATTTCTTTTGAGCAAGAATACCCCTATCAAAAACCCAGAGGCCTAGTTTTACAATAATTGCTCAAAACAATTAATTAATAAATAATAAAATCCCAACCTTTAGAAAATTAATTAAATTTAATTAATTAAAAAAACCTATCTAGAGTCGAAGAAATTCCAAACTTTCTACAATGTCTATATGGTCATTTTTCTACATCATTCCTAAACAATAGCTACCGCAGGATGAGACCATTAGAAACGCCAATTCACCACTTCTGAGGAATTAAAAGCGTGAGGGAACTTCATAGCCCAAACTCGTTTAAAAGCTCCAAATGATGATCCGAGGATAAAACCCTATGAAAAGAACTCTCCCAATGAAAACATCCCGTGCACCACCTAATCATGATCTATGCAGATCTATTACATTATTAACCTACGCAGTGGTGCGGAAATTCCGCTTACAAAATTTGTGTTGAGGTATTCTGCCCAAGAGAAACTCAAACCGCTCAATACATTAGCATCTGATGATGCATATCTTCATGGCACATGGAGTTGACTCCTTAGTTGAATAGGCCAACACCCGGCCATTTTGTTGCTATATGATGATGTGAGTTGCTCCAAACTCCTCGTTGTTGATGATGTTGTTGATCCAACCTCGTTCTATTGATGATGTTGCTGTGTCACCGTATAGTTGGATTATTTATACTGTCTAGTGCTATTGATGTTGTTGTTATAGTTTTATGCTAACTCCGATGTTGATGTTTCATATTCCAAACATGTCAGGAACGATGATGATGATGCTATTCTAGCTCCATGTTGTGAACGATGATGATATTGATGATGATAAAACTTTCGATGACGACAGATTCAAGAAATCAATGTTCCAAGACCGAAGGATGTTGTCGCCTCCTCTCTCCTCGATGATAACAGACAGTAGAATAATCTCTTTAAGGGGTAGTGTTGAAATATTGTAACCACGAAGAATATTCTACCTATAATTGAGTTATTATTTTCATAGATCAATCCCCTCCGTGGATTGATCATGCCTGACTTATGTATGATCAAATCCCTTTTATGGATTGGTCAAACCTTGTTTATATGATGCTAATTGAGAAGTCGCACTCTGCTATTAATTAAAGTGGTTTTAAAACACTAGTTGGCGTTGAAATAATGTGAACCCGCTAAGAGAATTTTATTATTTGTTATTGGATTAAACTCTTCAGATTAATCATGTCATTATTATTATTTTGATATTAGATTAACTCTACTGAGGATTAATCAAGCTCCAGAATTGTATAAGGACCAAACTTGCGGATTGGCCATCTGACAATTACAATGTGCGCATAAGAAGTCGGCCCCAACAGCTATATTGAAAGGACCAGATTTAATTAAAGGTGTATTTACCCACCCAAAGTGAGAGGACGGCCCTACCAGATGGTGACTCTTCACACGCATGATTGATATTATAAATAAGGCTAGCCACCCTAACATTACTCACTTGTCATTCTCTTATGAGGCAAGTTGCATTTTCAAGCTGGAGAGAGGAGAAGAAGGTGGCGCATCTCTTGAGGAAGAATTTTCAGATTGGTTGAAGCATTTCTTGAACATTGTATAAGTTATTCATGATAAGGAAGTTTTTACTGGTTTTCTTCCCCAGAGGGTTTCCCGTGATAAATGCTTCTGTCTATTTCTTTTGACGTGTGTATTTTCAGTTGATCTTGTGCTTATTATGTTTCACTTTAAAGCGAAAGAACTATAATAATAGCATAAACATTAACATGGTATCGAGCCAACCTGAAGAAAGCACAATCAAGTAAGAAGAAAACGTCACCGGCACGGGCCCATAATTAGGGTTTTGAAAAGTGAGTTTTCAACTATCTATCACCATAGAAAGTTATACCCCCAAGGATCCATTTGGCACCGAGAGCGCACCTATTCAGTGGCTAGATCCTCCAAAGCAGAAACCCTGGGCCACAAAGTACCGAAACTGTGAAAACCGTGAGTACCGTATACCGTATACCGTGAGTACCGTATACCCTGAACAATTGCTAATTAGCCCATAAAATCCGCAGAGTGACGCAGAAGGGGTAAAATTGGATTTTCGAATTAGCACACTACTTACTCAGCCAAAATTTCAGCCAAAGATCTATCCCTATAGATCAGATTTTCAAAATTTGAAGTTTGAAAATTAGGGTTTTCTCTCATAAACCCTGTTGTATTGCATGGGTACCTTCGTAACTATTGTGCTTAAAAGACTGCCAGGCTTGCAAATGTAGAACCAGCTTCAATCACTCTTGAAGTTCTTTGGTAATGATTACCGTTATCGCACGGTTTGTGGAAAGGTCCAAGAGCTTGAGTCGTTGGCTTGAAACCACAGAACAGAGCTTCCCACCCACTCCGCCAAATTCCTCACCTTGATGGGAGCTCTTTCTATTTAGGAGGGCAAGTCCAAGAGAGACGCCCCTAAGGCACCAAGCAAAGAAAGACTAAAGGGTAAAGGCTAAGTCAAGGAAACCCTTTCACAGATTGCTTCCCAAGAAGAGATAGTCAAAGAGATAAGACACTGATGATGCACCTGTTTGAAAGACAAAACAAAGAAACGGAATGTGCTTGTGAAAGGGGTTAGTACTTCATGAAATCAATGACTATCTTCAAAGAATATATGATAATAATGCTATTATTGACGTAGTCAATGATGGCTTAAACAAATACAAGTGGTTTAGTTCACTTCTTCAATAAAGCAATAGAGAATAAAGCATCCAACGTTCACAAATAAACCCTTGTATTTAATGTCAATGCAATAAATATCAAATTTAGTTTACAAGAATATATTTGCCGCTACACCTATAATCGTTGTTGCTACAAAGTGTATGATGTCAAGCATTAATTTAGATCAAAATTAAGATAACTGAAAGTGGAACGCTTTTGTCAAGCGCTTTCATATGCAATCACAACTCAATGTCAATCAAAAGGTCGCTATGTCACAACGTTTGCAAGTATAAACCAAATGTTAAAGGGTATGACGCCACTCTATATAAACTTTGTTGTTCCACAGGTTAGCTAGCCAAGGATGGACGTTGACAATTTCAACCAGCAAAAAAAGAGTAAGTTCAACCACGCCATAGAAGGAGACTCACGTGACCTTTCTATCCAATCGAATCAGCCAAGACGCCACCTCTTAGGGTTGCTAAAAATAGCTAGGGTTAGATGCTAGGTTAGTTAGGGTTTGCAATTTAGAGAGTAGTTTGAGATAGTTTAAGGCATAACAGGCTTCAAGATCATTCTAGATCAGTGCCTTGGGTTAATGGAGTCAACTTGAAGTGAAGCTAATGGTTTAGGAGGACTCCAAACTTCAAAGATTAAGAGTTAGGTTTGATGAAGTTACATGGTATACCACCAACCCTAAACCCTAAAGAGAAAAGATTTACCTAGGTAGTAGCTGCTAGTCTAGAACTTTGTTCTCCTCCTTGAGACTCTTTTGGCAAAACGGCTAGCTTAGAAGTTATTAAACCCATGGTCGGGGTGTTGCTGTTAGCAAGGCTTTTCAAAACCCTGTAGGAAGTAAACCCTAGGTGTAAACTTAATTAGTCTAGAATCACTTCTTCTTCAATTTATGCTAAGAACCAGCTCAAGACAGAGATGGCTAGGAAGGTGGCTAGGCTAAACCTTCTAACTAAATGGCTTATAAGCTCATGCTATGGGGACATAAAGTTACCTAATTTCACTTGTAAAGGTTCTAGGTTTGAAGGTTACAAATAACAACAAGATAACAATAAATGCAAATGTTACAACAACCATTCACTCAAGAAGTTTAATATTGAAGAACACTTTACAAGATCATGAAGAAGCATTAACTATTCCCTCTAGTTGTAAACCTTCCACAGCATGAAGCACCACTTTGCCAAAGAATAATCCTTCCAAGAAGTTATGCTTACACTCCAAGAGACAAAAAACTAAGAACAAGACAAGAGCTAAAAAGGATCTCTCACAAGAGAGAGCAAGTTATGTTATGATCCCAAAGAGGGAAAACATCCCCTATTTATACAATACTTTGACCTTTAATTTACAAATAGTCAATAAAATAGGCCGGTTAACAACAATACAAGCTTTTAATCATTTGTCACTTTACATGCTAAAATGCCAAAAATATGACAAATGAAGGGCGCCAAGCCCCTTTGAGGACGCTGGTTCCCTGCGAGGGCTTGATAACTATCCAATGAGCAAACGCTGCCCCTCCCTGGCCTGAACTCCCGTCCAACGTGTCTAAGAGACTCAGCACGCCATGCTCTAGGAGTTGTCCAACTAGCACTGGTGGCGCCCCGTCCATCAAGGTCCATGTCCCATCTGTGGGCTGATCCCCATAAGTCATGACCTATGCCAAAACGCCCGATGAGGGCTGCCCTCTTCTTCTCTCTCTCGTGGTAAGGCTCGCTTCACAAACCCCCACTCCGGCCTCGCCATCCCAACGCCCATCTAGTGGGATCTTCAGCCACATGGAGGACGTAGCTAATCATCTCCCCATGTGAAACAGTACAAATGGTACCTGTCCGTCAAGAATGGTCCTGCACATCAAAAAAAAAACTACGCCCTCCATAGGCCCATTAGTCCTAGGGATCATAGCAATCTAAATCACATTTCATCATTAAAATTATCAAATATATGCATAACATCCCTAACAAATCTTCTAAGAGCTCAAATATATATTACACAAACCCACTATACAGAGCAAAAGCAACCAAAAGGGCAAACCTATTGGGCTAATACCCAATGAGAAAATGGAGAGCTTCCGCAAAGTGTTATTCAAACCATGTATAGTGACGATGTGGTTTTGTGGATGTCTAGTCATAGTTCTAATCTAGTCAGTGTCGTCTGTGGGTGCCTTTGTAGAGGCGAACTAAAATCTGCCATGGATGCACTTTTTCGGAGTCTCTTATTGCCTTATCTTCTTTATTTGCATTTTTCGCCAAGCCTTGACTAAGAGTGAGACACCGCTTGGCTAGGTGGCCGAAATGACAGCTGCTACCCACTAGTATCTTCAAGCAGTAAATGAGAGGGCTCGCTCGTGATGAGACCCCTTCCTTTGGCCATGAACCAGTTGGGTCACCAGCCTGGTTTGGTGACCGATGGTGGCAATGTCACTGGCTTAAATACCTATATGAACATAATGGGCTGCCTGCGGATGAGACCTCCCATCCTCTTTGGTTAGATCTTCAGACTTATTTGTCGACATTTTCTTTAGGGTCCTCGCTTATGAGAGGCCTTTTTATTGCCTTCTGGGATCCTCATGTAAGCATTCTAGGTTTTCATTTTTCCTATGTATTTTATCTTACCAAATGCTTTTACCCCCTGGTCCTTCAGCTCTCCCTCTTCCCACAAGACAAGATACCTCGGATCAGCCATCCTAATGGCTAGATTAGGGGAATGGGATTGATGAGCGAGGTTTTAAGATGAAAGAGTGAGAAAATGAGGGGAGTTTTATTATTTCAAAACCCCTTTGGTGGCTAACCAACCCATGAAATACCAACTTGCCAACTCTGCTGCTTACCCCACAATTACCCCCAACAATGGTCGGGTAGATTAGTGTAAAATCCAAGCGCGACCAAATGAAAGAGATCTAATGTGCATTATACACTATGATACCTGGACTAATTATCTCATGGAGCAGAGCCCTTTTTCGATGCAAGGCCCTGTGCCCAGAGGGATGGAGGTCGTATGATGTCAGGACAAACCTGGCCGAGAAGAAGAAGATGGGTCCTCCACATGCCTCTGCCGCCTTGTGATCTACGTTCAGGACCATGTGGGCCTCGAGACATGATCTCCTAGTTATCCCTAGATATCGGGATAACACCACCATACTGTGATGGGAGTCACATTCAAGAAATGCTATATGAGGGCTGTACTCACATATGGTTAATGGTTAAACCCTGAAGAGTATTTTAAGTGTGAGAAGTGATCTTTTGCCATAGATCCTAAAAGGATCTCAAGATCCAACACATTCAGAGGAATGATGCAACTCAGGTGTGATTATTCTAATATGCATCTATTTAATTATCTTGATCAGTGTTGCATGTTGAAGCTATGATCAAATTATTAGAAGGATTAAAAGATGATCATAGATCTTATTCTCTAACCTAACCTTCTGTCAAGCTAGCGTATTGTCTTAGTACAGAAGATAGGTTGAAGAAAGCACTCATCACTTGAGTGAAGGAGACCTGGAAGAAAAGCAAGCACTCACACACTAGGACAAGACTCTGGGTTTGATTAATCAAGATTCAAAGGTACACATGACAAGCTAATAACTTTAGTTGAGATAGAAATCGTCGTAAAGTATTATACTTGATAACATGTGAGAATACTTTTTTTGATATGACTAACACCTCCTCTAGGAGAAACCTTGTGTGTTAGTTTCAGATTGCCATTGAAGAATGCTTGGTCACAACACTAAGAGAGTGTTGACCCCATTTCGTATTGTATTCCTTACCTTTAAACTTTTCTAAATTATAAGTAATAAGCTCTAAAGGAGCTACTGTGATGATTGTTTGTGCTATTTCTTTATACTATCAAGAAGGATATTATTCTTGCTTGTTGTTTTGTTGACCTTGCTCCAAGTCACATGAGGAAGCTATAGCGAAGGTTGCAGAAGGAAACATGCTAAAGAATAAATCATAAATGAAGCAATAATTGGTGGAAAAGAAGAAGGTGGGTCACTCAGAAGCTGTCATGACCCATACTATTGAAGAATACATGTGAACTCTAGAATATTAGCTCACATCAACTACAAGGCGCTACCATACATATGCAAAGCTGTCACAAGTTCACCAGAACTGAAAGGTGATCATGAAGGCGTATGCGATGGATGTGCGCAAGGGAAGAACATCAAGAACCCTTTTCCAAAGAAGGACAGCAAGCAAAAGAAGCATTGGAACTCATCCATTCAGATGTGTGTGGCCGAATGCCATCATCCTCCACTTCGTATTGTATTCTTACCTTTGAACTTTGCTAAATTATAAGTAATAAGCTCTTAAGGAGCTACCGTGGATGATTGTTCATGCTATTGCTTTTATACTATCAAGAAGGATATTATTATCTCTTGCTTGTTGTTTTGTTGACCTTGCTCCAGTCACATGAGGAAGCTATGTTGAAGGTGTAAGGCAACGCGGGTTAAAGAAGAAATCATAATGAAGCACCATCGAAAGAAGAAGAGGGTCACCGTGGTTGCCACGACCCACGCTATTGAAGAATCCATGTGAACTCTAGAAGATTAGCTCACATCGTTCAAGGCGCTACTCATACATGCAAAGTCGCCGTGCTCTACCGAACGAAAGGTGACTCATGAAGGCATACATGGATGCAAGGGAAGAAACATCAAGAACCCATTCAAGAGGGGACAACAAGCAAGCGTATGAGTCCTAGAACTCATTCATTGTATGTATGTGGGTCTAATGCCATCATCCCTCCATTAATGGGTATGTATACTATGTATCATTCATTAATGATTATTCTCAGAACGACCTAGATATATTTGAAGTAGTCAACAAGATCAAGGAATTCAAAGCCTTGATAAGAGAACCTTTGTAGGCAAAGATATCCAAACACCATGAAAACACTTTAAAGTACAACTGCAGGAATATTCCTGAAAGATGTTGGGACTTTCAAGATTCCAACAAAACCGCAGTAGTCAATCCGAAGAGCGTAACCATGTCACCGAAGATGTGAAGATCTTCCTATGTGCTTATGGGCGTGCCTATGGCAGTCGCTTTTCATTTGCGTAATTATCCCAGTGCACTTGGGTTCAAGACACCGTAAGAGATGTTCATCGGAAAGAGCTGCAGGTGTTTCATCTCAAAATATTTGGTTGTCCAAAGGTTTGTTCATATACCCAAAGAGAAAAAGGAACATACTGAGCCCCTCCCAAATAAGTGAATATTTGTGGGATACCATGAGGTATCCAAGGCCTTCGCAATCTACATACCTAGTCACCACATTGAAATCCTGAGGGACGGACATTTGATGAAGAAGTCGTGACTAAGCAAATTCAAGATGCTAGCTTGAAGAGGTATGAAGAGGAGCCCGTAAACTCGTGACTTACGTAATCCGTGAGAGAAGCTCCCAGAGTTGCGTAACCCGTAAGGGAAGTCATAGCTCGGCGAGGAAACTTTGAAGATCATGATATAACATAGGTTCAAGAACCTCCTCATATGACCTTCTCCTATAAAAAAAGTCCGCTGACAAGAGAGTTTATTCAAGATGGAGAGAAGTATGGTGTTCCGAAAGGAACCACAAGACATGTGAAAAGACCAAAGCCATTCTCCGCCATTAACGGGCTTTGATGTGCAATCTACTGATGAGGAACCCACATGTTTTAAAGAGGCCATCCAAAAGAAGGAACGGGAAGATGCCATGACAGAGGAGCACCAATCCATAATAAAGAACAAAATATGGGAAATAGTTCCTGCCCGAAGAATAAAGATGTAGGTATCCATGATGGCTCTTCAAAATAAACATACATTGACAAAGCGCATTGAGAAATATAAAGTAAGATTTGTTGCTCGGCTTCCTAGAAGGAAGGCATTGACTATGAAGAGACATTCGCTCCTCGCGGTTGATACACTGACGTAATCCATTATAGATCCGGTTGCCAGATGAAATGGAAGTCGCACTTATATGACGTAGAAGACAACTTCCGAATCGGTATTATCGAAGTGTATATAAAAGCAACCCCAAGGATTTGAGGGTTGAAGATGTGAGTTTGGCTGATTGTTAAGCCTTATAATGATTGAGGCAAGCTCCGCAGCTTGGTGGCATAGCCATATAGACAGCTTTGACGAGTTTTGGGATTTACCAAGAACAAAGCGCATTCTAACTCTACTTCAAGATCATGATAAATGAACCGTTAATACTATTAATGATGTGGATGACTTGTTCTTAACTCCGGGAGAAGAAAGCTCATCAATACAAACCGTGATAATTTCTGTCGAATTTGGAAATGAAAGACCTTGGCCCAATGCATTATTTCTTAGGTCTTGAGGTATGGCAGGTCCGAAAGAATCTTCCTTAAACAAGGAAGTACACCTGGCCGAACTCCTCAAGAGATTCGACATGCCTGGAATGCAAGTCCATGAATACAACTTACGGAAGAAGTCGGGTTTGGTCGACACTTCAGTTTTGATAGATGCCACTCTGTACACATAGATTATTGGATCATTGATGTACCCTCGACCACTGCACTGCATTATCCGCTTTGGCAAGGAACACCTGAGTCAGCCGGTGGAGCCCGACGCGGTTCGCTAGTGGTCGCAAAACATGTGATGAGGTACCTTAAGGGTATTAATGGATTATGGTCTCACGTAACATGGAGATCATGACTTCACCATTGATATAATCGATGCAGATTAAGGTGAGTTATTTAAAAAGCACTGGATGTTGTTTTAGTTTGAGATCATGATCTCATGGCGTAATAGAAGTAATCCAAGATTGCTCTCAAGATAGCGAAGCAGAGATACCGATGCATGTTCGCTAGTCATGGGTTTTCATATGGTTTCAAAGTTGCCATATTGCCCATTTATCGGATGGTGAGCAACCGCGATTCTAAGGTGGATAATCAAAGTATTAAATGATGAACCCAATGTTCCATGAGAATTCGAAGCACATAGAGATCCTATCATTTCATCCGACATGGTACAGAGGAGTTCCGGCGCTCCGCATACATTTGCACGGATGAACAAGTTGTTGATGTGATGACTAAGCCTCTATCTCGTAAAGTTTGTTAATTTTGAGATAAGCTTGGTATTGTCCGAAGGACCTTCCTTGAAAGGGGAAGTAGATGTGATTCCTTTCCTAACTTGTTAGATTTAAAGAAAGATGAGTTATGCTTCGACCTGTTTGTTAGATCGAAGCATAACTCCTCGGCGATTCCTCGCTTCACCTCGTTAGAATTTTAAAGAAGATGAGTCATAAGCTTCCGACTACTGCTAGACGAAGCATGACGCTCGCGATGATCCTTGTCACGACCTCACCAAGTAGATCGAAGCAAGATGAGCCATGCTTCGGACCTCAAGTAGACGTAAAGCATGACGCCAAGATGATCCTTGCTTCTGACCTCGGCCAGACGTGAAAGCAAGATGAGTCATATCAATCTTGTTAGATCGAAGCATGATCACCGTGATCCTTTGCTTCTCGAACGTTGTTAGATCGTGGTGCCAAGATGAGTTATGTCAATCTAGTTGTTAGACGCAGCGCCAACGTACCGGTTCTGTTTCCTCGACCCAGCTTTCGTTGTGACGTAAAGCAAGATGAGCCATTCTTCCCATCTTGTTGGGGACGTGAAAGCATGACTGCAGGTTCCTTGCTCTTCCTAACGGTAGTTGTTAGATCGAAAAGCAAGATGAGTCATGCTTCACCTCTAGTTGTTGGGACCGTGAAAGCATGATCGCCAGGATTCCCTTGCTCACCTAGTTGTTAGACGAAGCCAGATGATGATACTGGTTTCCGAACTGGCTATAGATGTAAAGTAAGATGTGACTAACACTAAGCTGTTCTTAACCACTGCGGACATTGAGCCAGTGTGGCAATCGATGTGATGCGGACTCCATTGATCGAAGCTACCAACTCACGTGGACATTGAGCCTGCAGGCATCAGGATGTGACAAAATTCTAGGCCGATGAGGTATCATTTTAATCGATACATATTTGATGCGATGATGATAGCATTCTCGAGAATGATGATGTCAGCGGATGAAGAAAACTTCCATGACTCATAAATGTGCTTAGACAATTGTTCAAGATGATATTGACGATAATTATCCCTCGAGATGCCACCATGATGCACCTCTCTCATGTCATGAAGACCTGAAGGAAGAATAATTCCTTCTTGTTATGGGGAGTGTTGAAATAATGAATCACAAGAGCATTCTTATTATTTTTTGTTATTGGATTAAATCCTACTTTTGTGGATTTAATCATGCCACATATTATTTTTATTATTAGATTAACTCCCATTGAGGATTAATCAAGTCCTCAGAATTGTGGCAAGCACCAAATCCCTTTGGGTGATTGGTCAATCTGGACAATTATAATGTAAAGAATAAGAAGCTCTGGCCCTTAGGTTATAATGAAAGTGCCTACCAAACATGGGGATGTGAATTAAAGGGGTGGGATTACCCACCCGTGAGTGAGAGAGGTCGGCCCCATGTATCGGTGACTCTTCACACGCGCTGACAGAGCAATAGAGGCTGTCACTTAACTTCCCCTCACACTTCACTTGCTCATGTTCTATGAGGTAAGTTGATATTTCAAGTTGGTAGGAAAGAAGAAGAAGGGTGGTGATTCTTGGAGGAGGATTTTCACATTAAGGAGTTATCTCTTGAACTCTGATAAGCTATTTATGATAAAGGAAGTTTTTACGGTTTTCTTCCCTAGAGGGTTTCCCTGGATAAATGTCAGGTTCTACTGTGGATGTGTATTTCTCAAAGATCTTGTTCTTATTATGCTCTTTATCTTAAGTGAAATGCAAGAACTATAATATCAAAGATAAAACACAATATCTCATGCTCACCTCCCCTCATCATGGCTGGATGCATGCTCCTCCACATGGGAATGTGCCACCAATGGATCACTCTGCTCTTCTTCCATATCTTCCTTCAATATTCATCTTGTGCCATTGAAGGAATCCCCATCTAGACCTTCGAAGCTAGTTTCCATACTTGATGGTGCAATAGTCTTGAAAAGACATAGCTCCACACAACTCTTTACCCAGTGCTAAATACTCTTGATAGTAAGGTATGTACTTTCCTACCGCTAGTCCCACTTTATTTCAGCCATGAGCTTCTTCTTGGTCTTCATCTTTCCAACTCAGATGTCCTAACTCCTGCTTGACTGCTACATATTTCTTCCATTGATAACCCCTGCCGGGTAAGATCACCACCTCTCATACCCAATCGTAATATCCCTAAGGCCTTTTTGGCTAGAAAGGGAGTAAGTCCGCTACAGCCAAGTTTATTTTTTTCTTACAAGGCTTTACAACCTTTCATCAAGGAACAATGGACACTTGTAAATAACCGACATATCAATATAATTCAAATGCTTTTAAACATTAAATTTCGGTTCTGTAGCATAACAATAGTATCCAACAATAATAACCCTTTTCAAAATTTGTTGTCTTAACCTTAGTAGTCACCCATAATGCATCCAAGTCATAACAACAACATCTGGCTGGTTCTGAACCCCAATACACAATAATATAAAGGATCCTTAATGGCTGTAGTAACAATAACATATAATTCAACTACTCAACTCCTAAGGGCTCCTGGGCAGCTACCAAATTAACCTTCATAAATATACCCTAAGACCAATCCAAAACTTAGAAAATAGGGCTTTTGTTGAAACTCTAAACTTACTCAAATCACAACAATACTTTACTAAATAGAACCTAGAGATAAACTCTATTTTTTGGGATGATTTTTCCCCTTAAGCATGTTGTTCCACTTCTTAAACCCTTATTCGGTATTGTCATCCCACCTTTGTACTTCTTGTTTCCTGTAAGGTTAAGTAGAACCCAACGAGCCCCTTGCTAACACAGATCCAGCCCTCGGCTCTGTCAGAACACCGATCACGGGTCCTCCTTAACCTCAATAGGGCCTCGACCCTGCAATACCTGACTGTTGTCCAACTTCATCCCTTGTCCAGACTCTTGTTTGCCTTAGAAAGGTCCCATGGTCCACCGACTGACCTTTGTATTCTTCACGGTTCCACAGGGGTGCCAGATCGGTCCTCTCCAATAGGAGTTCTGCCCAACAAATAGGAGATTCGACCCTCTTCCAAGTGGCCAAAACTGAGTTCGACTCTCCCCAAATATTCTTGTTGGGTCTCCAACAGAACCTCCAACAGATCGGCCTCCCAATTAGATGAAATTATAGTACAATTGATGGCAGAAAAAAGGTCAAAAGTTGAGCTAGGGTGAGAACTAGCCCACCCAAACTCATCATGAACCTAGGGCTTCACTAACCTCCAAAGGACTCCAGGCAACCTACTCCAAAAAAAAAGGAGAACAACAAAATTAATTCTTGTGTGTTTTTTCAAATGAGCCTCATGCCCCTTATATAGATCTTTCCTTTTGCTTGTTTCCTTGTTTTTGGGTGACTTATCCCTCAAGTCAAGGTCTTTTACCCTTTCCTTTACTCAATGGTGGTTTACCCCTTAAGTTGGGGCCTTTTACCCCCGACTTTGCCCAATGGACACCTTTAAAACCAACCGCTGCCCTCCTTGTGCCAATTAAAGCCCCACGACTCCCCTTTAATGGGGACTATGGATTACGGGGAGCTCTGTTACTCACGACCCTTCTCCTGCAATAAAGGGGAGGGGACATGACAGATAATGGAAATAATTAATTTTTAATATTTTTTTATTTTTAATGACAAGAATGATGAAAAGAATAAGAAATTACATGGTTCATAACAATCTTGTTTCCAATTCAATAAAATGATTATGATTGATGAGATCAAAGGATAATGGAAAGAATTAATTTTTTAATATTTTTATTTTTTAATGAAAAGAATGATGAAAGAATAATAAGTTACATAGTTCATAACAATCTTGTTTCCAATTCAATAAAATTAATGTGATATTCCTACTGATTTAACTCATAAGAAGCTCTACTTAGCAATACAAAGTTTTTTCTACTTTTATTACAATAAATCCATACATGCTTCTCATTTGCTTCATTTTGTTCTTCTTTCAAAAAGGATCCCATATGCAGGAAGTTATAGCTACATATGCACTAACATTGATGATGACAAATATTTAAAATTGAGGAAAAGAGCCATCTCCTTTGTGGTCTAAAATAATGCAACATCTCCTAGTGAAAAGAAGTGACCAAAACTGAGTTTCAACTTTCAATTTCCTATGATTACAACCATGCATTTAGAAATTTTGAAACCAACTAGTAAAGCCTGAAGAACTAGAAAAGCAAAAACAAATGTATTTTCAAAATATCCACCATAGGACTCATGAATTTCCTCAAATTGAACCAAATTTGAACCATTTATTGGCTAATAGAAATATACAATTCTCACTACTAGAATACTTCCTACCAAGCTACACTGCAGTGCATTTATCACTATAATAGGTGCGCTGATAAAAACTAT
>SNQJ01S0212219.1:2975-15836 GCA_010110895.2 Picea sitchensis | reverse complement strand
TTTATTGATTACCATAATGAATCAACAATGAATTGTATGCAAAATCAATTATATTAATATATTTAACATCAATTACAAGGTTTATAAAGAATAATCAAGGAAACCAATCCTCTTTAGGGAACCAACTCTAGGAGACACAGGTCCCCTTCTTCAAGGGACCAACCCTAGGAAGAACCAACTCACTCATCTTTAGGGCACCAACCCTAGGAAGCTCCAACTCCCTTATGTTTTACAATTTGCTTAGTAAGGATATGAATCCTTCCATGCTCCTCCCTTCCACCTATTGATGGGAAAAAATTGACAGGCCGTCAACTGGAAGAATAGGTCTAGTCCGGGGTTGTCTAAATAACCCAATCCATTTGATGTAACTTGTTCTGACGGGTTTAATGGCTCCATTAGCCGATCTAAGGTCCTAAAAGAATAAAAATACTAACTAATGTATATGTGTGTGTGTGTGTGTGTGTGTGTGTGTGTGTGTGTGTGTGTGTACTTTAAGCAGAAAAATAAAATATAAACATATCACTTATGAACAGAATTTACAGGTTACAAGTTTTAATGAAAAGCTTGCAAAATCAATGTAAAGATAATTGTTTTCAGAAGCAGATAAAGAAAGCACATTTTTGTATTTTCTGTTTTCTAATTATAAATCTAATAAAACTTGAATTAATTGAGCTATGAAACAAAGATGTACAGATGGTCAAAGCCAATCTAAAACTTTCATGTTTCACTAATATGTAAAATGACATAAATTAAACAGAAATAAAACTAACCTGAGTTTTGCACTCTGTTTATGTCTTCTACATAATCCGATACTCCAGTTGCTCTGCCTGTAAGAAAAATCTATGGCAGGCTCATGATCATACCTCTAGAACAAACTCCAGAATGTTTATTGGCAGTTAGGATACAAGAACAAAGTAATAAACAAGTATTCACAATGATCTGATAATTTCGAACAATCACAGAAATATAAATCTTAATGTAAAATGTTCAAATTATTACTCAACTAACATCAAATAAAAATCATGATCTACCAATTGATGTGATGATCACAACGATAATAAATTGAAACAGTAATTAAAGACAACCTCTAAAATATCAATTTAAGATGGTATATCAAATCTCATACAGACTAAAGCCACACAACACATTACCATTCCAAGATAAGAGAGACAGAACATCAATGAGACAATGTTAACATAGGTCTAAAGCCGAATTGTTATAAATTGTTCCATAAAGTTCTAAAAAATATTTGCCCATAAACTATTCCAAGTGAATATGCCTTCCTTTACAAAATGTAGAGTATTTAAAGTGTTTTGAAATCCTATTTTCCTAATCCCGGGATAGGATGAGATCTCATGAGATCAATAATATTACAAAAATAGAGGGCTTCCAACCACTCATAACTGAATTGTTTCTTCTTAAAAAATTATTAAAAGTTTTTACAAGGAAAACAAAAGAAATACTAATCATTCAAGATTAAAGTCGAACATGTCTTCCCCAGAAGATCAGCATTAAAATATACTATTCCCTGAAAATGAAAACAGGAATAAGTTAGATAAGTTATTAACAACTAATTTTTATTTTTATTTATTTAAAAATGACTTGGCTACAGAATCGACAGATTCTGTAGAAAGTCTTATCTTAGAAAACAAAATATAATTTCAAACCAAATCGATTTAAAAATATCACATGAATGTAATAAGAGGGAAAAACCATTTTACCATTTCAACCAACGACTAAAGATGGATCAGAGTAGCTCGGAATTGATTACAGCTTTAACATTGTCTATGTTTTTTATCACTATGTTACCTGTCCTTTTGAGGCATTTATCTTGTCTCTTGGCATTTGCCTTGAGGTCGATATTTTCCTTTCTCAGTAATTCACTTTACATTGTGAGTGTTTTAATCTGAGCCTGGAGGATGGGAATATCAATGTAGTATCGTTCAATCCAATGTAGACAAACCTCACACTGCACAGGATGAACGATATGTTGATGGGGTTTACAGTCAAGCCTGGTTGTATTGACATTACATGTTATCTGCCCTTGACCAACCCTAACACTAGTGAACCCATCCTTACCCTCAAGACACGGTGGAAGATTAGTAACAAAGTCATACGGTTGAGCAGGATCAGATCTGTGACAATCCAGGTCTTCTAAACATAGGAAGTCTTCAATTTATGGATCCGAAACCTCATTGAAATCGATCAAGATCAAATGAGGTTTAGTTTGATTCCTCAATTTTCTCTAAATAAGGAGACCATCTCTTTTGTTATGAAACCCTAGAGCCATGTGTTTTTGTGTTGATTGTTTGCAATATTTTTTGACATAGGGTTTCATAGTAGCGTTATGGCCAGAATCCAATTTAGGCACATGAGGTTCACTCAACTCAAAACTATTAGCCTGTTGCTCATGTGGGGATTAACTAGGTATTACCTCGTCAAAAGGGTTTGTATATGGCTCATTATTCAGGAGGTCAAATTGTTTTTTCATCAATGGTTCACCCGAATCAGGGCCTTCTACATGAATGGTAGAAACAAAACCATTTCTCACTAAAAATCCATCCTAGCAATCGCCTATGGTTGTCAAATAGTGGGTTAACAGAATTTTGATCAAGCAGTGGTGGAAAAGACTAGAGTCCAGGCTTTGTTTTTTATACCTTTTAGACATTTTGTACAGGATTCTCAACAAATAGAAAGGCACATTCAAATGAAAACATATGAAGTGCATAAGAAGTCATATATGATAGAGAAAAACTAAACCATAATGACCCTCACAGGTCACAAACTGTTTAAGGATCAATAGCAAACCATGCCACGTACGTTTAACCTAAGAAATAGCGATACCTTTCTCGCAACAATCGACTTTCCTGGAGATCATGAAGAGGCTCCAAGGTACTTCTTCGATCTTCGAGTTTTTGAACCACTTCTCATCGGTAGATGGAAGCCCTATGGCTTCACTCACAAACTCCTCAGTTACCTCTAATTGGATATTTCCAATTTTTCCCCTACACCCATCGAAAGTCTATGCAAATTCCTTAGCCACACGAAGGTTATACCCTTCGAACCTTTTGGTGAAGGCATCCCATCCCTGACCTTTTAAATCTTTGATTGCATCATCGTGAGAGAGCAATGCTTGAGAGCCTTTCAGCTCTACTTGGACAATAGGAGCCATTAAAAATATGACTGGACTGTAACAGGGGCGACTCAAGATAGTTCTAGGTTTAGATGGCAAGAGAAAAAGGAACAAATCCGAGCGGATAAAATGGAAACAAACAAAATGAATACCATGTGCAATCATAGTATGAACATCGAGGGTTCGATCTTGATGCTTGAGCATTCCTGGTAATGAAAACCTATAACCCGTAATGAAAAGCATTATTAGTTCTATGTGCTAGAAAGGTGGACTAATTACAGGGTACAATATTTGCACATTAATTCTCATGACTAGCACGACCATAGTTTTTGCACAGGTTTTAAATATATTAACACAAAAATGTTCACAATTCAAATGTAAACCAACTAAGTATATAGAAATCATATCAATATTCAAAACATTCAAAATGTAAGTCATTCAAGTGTTTAGATTTAGAATGGATATAAGCACAATGATGTTTCAAAAGAATGCAATCGGATGCCTTAAAGTACCGTGCGAGAAGGTAGGAAAGACAGGTTGGCGAAACCCTAAAAATATGGGTCAAGTTGACCTAGGGTTTTGGTATCTAGGGTTTTGGACACTTATGTTTCGGCCTAAGGATGTCGATGAGCTATTGTAATGTGTAAATAAAGGTCAAGAGGACCAGGATTTGAGTTACCATTTATTGGACAACCGATTAAGATTAAGAAAGTTAATATTGGAACAGAGAAGACACCTAAGTTTGCAAATGTTGGAGATTATTGGGATGTTGCTACCATTGACAAAATTACAGAGTTACTGCATGAATATCAAGACTTGTTTCCAACCAAGTTCACTGATATGAAGGGAATTAAAGGGCCTATGGGAAAGATGAGGATTCCTTTAAATCCAGATGCAACATCATTCAAACAGAGACCATACAGATTGAACCCTAAATATAAGGAAAAAGTGAAGATTGAGCTCAACAGAATGCTGGAAGTAGGGATTATAGAACCTGTGGAAGAATTATAGTGGATTATCCCTATGGTGGTGCAAGACAAGAAGGCATGAGAAATCAAGATTTGCGTAGACCTCAGGAAGCTGAAGGATGATTGTTTACATGACCCCTTCCTTACACCATTCACTGATGAAGTGTTAGATAATGTGGGAGGCCAAGAGGTATATTCTTTTACAAATGGATTTTCAGGATACCATCAGATCCGGATTGCCAAGGAAGATTGCCATAAGACCACGTTTGCAACATAATGGGGATCCTACTAATATATAGTGATTCCATTTGGATTGAAGAATGCCCTAGCCATCTTTTCTAGGGTGGTGGTCGAAGCATTCAAGGAATTTCTACATAAATTTCTAGAAGCATATTTTGATGATTGGACTGTTTTTAGTTTATTGAAAAATCATATTAAATGTCTAAGGCTAATGTTGGATAAATGCAGGCAATGTCAAATTTCCTTAAACCTGAAGAAATGCATCTTATTTTCACTATTTGGAGTGTTGTTAGGTCATATTATATGTAAGAAAGGATTATTGGTAGATCCATCCAAGATCATCATTATAGTTGATCTACCCCCTCCTACTTCAATCAAACAGTTGCGCACTATGCTGGGACACACATGATACTACAGGAATTTCATTGAAGGATATGCTCAGATCACAACACCCATGGAGAAACTGTTGAAGAAAGATTTTCAGTTTATTTGGACAGAAGAATGCCATCAGAGCTTCGACACACTGAAACAGAAAATGGTTACTGCACCTATTCTGGTTTTCCTAGATTGGACCAAGGAATTTCATGTGCATATCGATGCATCTTCCATTGCTTTAGGAGATGTGTTAGCACAACCTGGAGGAGGATATTTTGACCACCCATTAGCCTTTTCTAGCAGGAAGCTATCAATTGTTGAGATTAATTACACAACCATTGAGCAAGAAGGGTTAGCCATGGTTTATGCATTGAAAAAATTTCTCCACTACTTGTTGGGAGGACACTTTAAAATGTTTATTGATCACTCTGCGCTGAAATACCTAGTCAAAAATCCAGTGTTGGGGGGAAGGATATGTAGATGGCTTCTGCTATTTCAGGAATATAATTTTGAGATCATAGTAAATCCAGGGAGAATGAACAAAGGTCCTGACCACTTGTCAAGGTTGGAACACGGTGAAGAGCCGACCAGTTTGGAGGATGCATTGTTTGATGCACAGTTACTAGCCATTAGAAAGATCGATGACCACTTCGCAGAGATAGTCCAGTTCCTATCAACAGGAATGGCACCTAGTGAGTATACAATTCCCCAGAAGAAACAACTAGTAGTGTGTGCTGCATATTTCTCACTTATAGTTGGACATCTATACAAGATGGAACCTGATGTGATATTGAAAAGGTGTGTTATGGAGGTAGAGCACCCACTAATCCTCATAGAATCTCATGAAGGCATCGTAGGAGGACATTATGCAGGTAAATCAATTGCGCAGAAGATTCTTAGAGCTGGCCTTTGGTGGCCTACTTTACATAGAGATGCTAAAGACTATTCCAGACCATCCAAAAGATGCTAAAGACTATTCCAGACCATTTACCTGTGATGTATGCCAAAGAGTTGGGAAACCATCCAAAAGAAATGAAATGTCACTAGAACCACAACTGACCCTACAAGCATTTGAGAAATGGGCCATGGACTTCGTTGGACATATAAACCCACTAGGAAAGTGCATAGGAGCAAGGTATATAATCACTATGACAAAGTACTTGACCAGGTGGGTCGAAGCAAGAGCAGTTAAGGACTGTAGTGCAACTGCATTTTCTCACTATATATTTGATGACATCATAACCAGGTTTGGATGCCCAAAGATCCTTATGAGTGATCAAGGTACACATTTCATCAATAAAATAGTTGAAGCCCTGACTGAAGAATTTGCAGTCCACCATCAGAAGAGAACACCGTACCATCCACAAGAAAATGGGACAGTTGAAGAATTCAACAAGATTTTGGAGATGGCACTAACCAAGATTTGTAGTGTGAATAGGGATGATTGGGATTTAAGAGTACCAGTAGTATTATGGGACTATAGGACCACTTGCAAGATACTGACAATGTAGACACCTTTTAAGTTGGTGTATGGTCTTGAAGTTGTTGTTCCAATGGAATGTTTGGTACCAAGCCTAAGAATTGTTTCTTTTACAGATATGGATGACCCTGGTGCTATTCAAGAGAGGCTTTCACAGCTGGTTGAACTAGAGGAAGATAGATTTATAGCAGGATTCCACCAACAGGTTCAAAAGGAAAGAGAGAAGGCCTATCATGACAGACACATAAATAAGAAATCATTTAAACGAGGGGATCTAGTATTGATATGTGACAGTAAGTTCATCAAACATCCTGGGAAGTTCAGAACACATTGGCTAGGGCCATATGAGATCGCTTATGTTACAGAGGGAGGATTTGTGCAATTGAAGACTCTGAATGGGGAGTGGAAGGAAGGATTAGTGAATGGGAGCTGATTGAAATTGTACTATGACAACCAGCTGCCCTGCAGCTCTCAGTAAACGCAAGAAGAAAAGGGTATAGGTACCAGGTGCAGTTGAAACTGGGTACCATATACAAAAAAGACAGTATGCATAAGAAAGGAGAGGAGGCATCACAGAAAGAAGAGGTTGCACTACGCAATCTAAAATCTAAGTAAAACAGGAAGCTGAGATCTGCAGTGCCTTGGGATGAGTCACATGTGAGTGTTGGGGGCCTATTGGCTCTTGGGTATGGAAGTACGGGAAGATCAAGGAAGAAAAAGGAGAATGTGAACTTTGCGGAAGACACAGTGACTATTACTGGGTCGAAGTGAGCAAAAGAGAAGAAAATAATGAGTGAAGTAATTCGTTGGACAAGGAGATCGAGGATGACAGATCAGAAAGAAAGAAAGATCATGGACAACTCAAAAAGTAGAGAAATCCACTATCGAACGCCTTAAAGTACCATATGAGAAGGTAGGAAAGACAGGTTGGCAAAGCCCTGAAAATACGGGTCAAGTTGACCTAGGGTTTCAGACACCTAGGGTTTTGGTATCTAGGGTTTTGGACACCTAGGTTTCGGCCTAAGGATGTCAGTGAGCTATTGTAATGTATAAATAAAGGTCAAGAGGACCTGGGTTGGGTTGTTGTTTTTGTTTTTTTTGTCATTACTATTGATCGATCTAGTTGTTATTGTTGGTTGGTGTGAAATATTATTGTTGAGAGAGAGAGAAGCGTTGAGTGTGAGAGACTTCTGGTTTTGTAAGATCTTTAGCTGGGTGCAAAGATCGACCCTGCAGCTAGTTGCATAGGGAGGGGAGAGAAAGAGAGAAGAAAGAGGATCTTCTAGCTAAGAGCACATACAAGAATTGTATGCTTCATCCTAATATATTATAAATCACAGTTCTGTGGATGTATCCCTAGAGAGAGGGTGAACCGCATATATTTGGTGTTGTGTGTGATTGGTATTCTATCTCTGTCCTTGATATACTATGATTGCATTGTTATGTTAGATTTGATAAGTAGATGTCCAGAATAGATCTAAGATGATAGGTGATATATGAATATTGTGTTGTTCTTGTATTAGATCCACTTGATATTCCCCTTGGTTGTAGACATCCCTGTGTTGCAACCACCTCATAACTGCTTTGGGTGAGACTGCATATGCTTCGTAGGTGTTGTCGAAAGGGTCAATAGTTAGGGCTAGTTGGTGTGTTCTTGAAGCTGAAACCTGGGTCTGCCCCTGTGCTAACATTAATGAACACCTTTTATAATCCAGTAATCATCTCAAAATGATAATATTTACAAGATGAGGTGAAGGCAGCTACATAAAGTGTAGTTTGTTGTTCAAATAACAAAATCGTGTAGGGATTCCAACAATGGAAAATTGGTGGGCGAAGAAGTTATCTCTACATCATCAGACAGTTCATGTTAGGAAAGATCATAATGTTTTAAAATTAAAGAACAATCGGTAGCAAGTCAAGAATCCCAATCACACTCAAAAACATCAGATAGTCTAGTGTCATATGTGTTTCTGTTCAAATTCAATCAGGTGACAAGTTTTAATTATGAGTGAGACGACGTTTAGGCAAATGACTCTGATATTGTTGACATAGTCGTTGTTGTCAGGCGTCCATAGCCTTGACAGGGATGTCAGTTAGTCCACTCTGAAACCTCTACCCTGTCCAAGAAATGTCAAATTCAAGATGAAGGACATTTTATGATTAATACCAAACAGTTATACCTAATAATTTTCTTGAACCTGACATTGCTTCGCTGCCAACAGGCATGTTCAATACCCCAGCGAAGTTTCCTTGGCATCATGCATGCATTTACCCGCTGCCTGCAGACCTATTCAGTATCTCGGTGGGTTTACATACACTTCCTACACTTTGTAGTGCTTTCATCTCTCTAGAAGTTATTTATAATTTTTATATAAACTTTATGATCTTCAAGAGAGTGGGGTGATGCTGAAAATTTCAGATTTCAAAAAAATTGGTATTTTCCATTTTAATTTTCCGTTTGACATCCTTCATCATGATATGAACTTAGTTTTATGATAATAAAAACTTTTCGAGGACAGGAAAGCATACTTGAGTTTTTTTCTTTAAAAACGAGGACAACGTAAAGAGTTTTAATGATGATCATATCTGCTCGTGATTATAAAGTGAAACCAGGAAGACTATTTTGAATAGAAAGTTTCCTTTGCTAGTCTGAGTTTTGATAATTTACAACACCGATGCTTTGAAATGACCTCGACTGTTTCTTTATGATGAGCCTTCTGGTTTCTTTTCATGAACTAAATGGTGACACAGACATAAAATTTTTCAGAAAACAGTGAAAACTAGCAAAATGAAAAGAACCAAAATCAAAAACAAAATAAAATTTAAAACAGAAAAATATGTATAGAGGGGTGGATCTGAAATCATCAAGAAAAATACCTTTTGAGAGCTTGGCCATTCACCGGGAAAGTTTCTAGTTGTCCCTCTAAATTGTGCAGGTGAAAAGAGTTGGGACCTAGTTTTTCAGAGATTACAAATGGTCCCAACCATAGATTCTGGAACTTGGTGTGTTCTCCTTTCCTTCATGAAGTTTATCCCATTTTAGAACCAAGTCTCCTACCTCGAAGTTCCTATCTGAAGAAGAGTTTGAATCAAACCATCTTTTTACAATCTGTTGTTGCTGATCCATCTTCTTCTTTGCTTGCACTCTTACCTCCTCTAGTTTTAATAAGGCATTGATTCAACTTTCCAGGGGAGGGAAAACCTCTTCTTGGACTTTCTGCAATAATTGCAGAGATGGAAGAAAAACATGAGGGGGTAGGATTGCTTCTCTCCCGTAGACGAGAAAGAAAGGGGAATTACCAAAAGAGGTTTTTGGTGTCACTCTATCAGCCCAAAGTGCATTAAATAGTGCAGTGTGCCAGTTCTTGTGGTTTTCAGAAACTGTCCTCTTGATAATCTTGATTAATTTTTTGTTTGTTGATTCTGCTAGACCATTTCCTTGGAAGTAATAGCTAGCAGAATATTTCAATTTAATCCCTTTTTCTAAAGCAAACACATTCATATCTAGGGATGAGAAATAAGATGCATTATCAAAGACTAAACATTCAGGGATGATGAATCGAGTAATGGTATGCAACTTAAGGAAAGATATTACCTGATTCATGTTTAACACTTTCAAAGGTGCAGCTTCG
The DNA here is from genome assembly GCA_010110895.2 of Picea sitchensis. Lineage (NCBI taxonomy): Eukaryota > Viridiplantae > Streptophyta > Pinopsida > Pinales > Pinaceae > Picea > Picea sitchensis. The sequence goes on along the minus strand of SNQJ01S0212219.1, from coordinate 6,008 downwards.
GACCATCTGGTAAAATAATCCGTTGTTGTAATGATATATTTGTGCTGCTGTGACAAAGAAGGGTTGATTGGTCCTATGATGTCAAGACCCCACTACTGAAAAGGTGAATCTACAGTAACAGGCTGCAAAGGGAATGTTGTCTTTTTCACCTGCCCAGTAGCCTTTTGGCAGATTATACATTTACGACATAGAGTGTGGGCATCCTTAAACAACATGGGACAATAGTACCCAGTTATTAACACTTTGTGATCAGTGGTGTCTCCACCGAATTTTCCACCAGCCTCACCTGCATGAAGTTCAGATAATACTTTCTCTGCTTCATCTTTTTCCAAACAACGCATAAGAATGTTAAAGTTTCTGCTATTATTAGGTTACTTTCAATTTACTAGATAACAATAGCATAGATAGGATCACTGAGAGAAACACAATCACAAGAGTACACAAGAATTTATTATGGGAAACCCTCAAGGGGAAGAAAACCCAGCAAAACTTCCTTAATATAGATAGCCAATACAATGCCAAGACAAAGAACCAAGCAATACATAAATTCCTCTCCCAAGGATGCACCTCTCTTTCTCTTCCTTCTTCCGGCAACTGGTAACTGCAACTTCCTTCAATACTTGTGCACTATATGAGTGAGCTGAGTGTGTGTGTAAATGAGGCATTGGCCTCTTTTATTTGTACAATTCTGGCACGTGTGGAAGTGTCTCTTCACTGGCAGGGCTAACTTCTTCTTCTGGGTGGTTATAACCACCTTTAATATATTATGGGGCCGACTTCTTCTTTAGCCTATTACAATTAGGGTTTTACCAATCCGAAAAAGGGTATTTGGTCACTAACAATACCCGACATGATCAATCCACAAAAGGGGGTTGATCTAATCAATAATAAATATATTTTATCTTTATCCACAAAAGGGGATAATAATATTCTTTGCAGTTACACAATATTTTAACACTCCCTCTTAACAAGAAGGATATTCTTTATCTTTTGACAGGTCACTGGATGTCGACATCAACTAGGTAGCAGCATCCACTCGATAACATCATCAACTGGGTAACATCATCAAATGGGTAATCATCATTAACTGGATAACTAGAGGCATCCCCTTGGTCATCTGGCATCATGATCAATGACTGGCATATCTATAAATCATCGGAAGTTTTGTTCTCTTCATCTTAAAGCAGAAGATACTCTTTCTTTCTTTCGTATTCATGTAGAAGATACTTCTTTCTTATCTTCACATAGAAGATATATTATCTTCACATAGAAGATGTCTTATCTTCACATAGAAGATGTCTTATCTTCACACGGAAGATATTCTATGAGTTTTTCCATTCCTTTTATGTTCTCCCTTCTCTTGTAGTCATCTATCTCACCCATTCACTGGGGAGGACTACTACCATAGCTTCACTCCTAGTCATCCCACATGAACTAGAGAAGCTAAGATGCTATCCTGGGCAAGACTAGACTCCCTTTCCATGATCCATGCAGGATCACGACACAAACCTCAAGAGCCGACTAACCATTCCACATGGTCAAGGTTTGTGTTGTAGGCTATTCCATCCTTGGCCAGAGGAGAGTATCTAACTGCTGCCCCTTGGAGAAACATCCACATTCCTCTCTACGAGGGTGGTTACACCCCTCTCTATGAGGTTATTCTAGCATGTCCATAGAGTATCCAAAACTCAACAATTGGACAGAGGCCAACCTTGGAAAATTTCTCATTCCCCTTCTCTATGGAGGTCTCTTCTCTTTTTCCTTCTCTATGGAGGTCTACCTGTGGGATTTCTCATTCCTTCTCTACGAAGGTCTAGCTATGGGATCTAAAAAAATATCTTATGGTCCAAAATATTTCAATGGTATAATACCATGCTACCCATCTACTGGGAACCATCCATCTACTAGATAACTTTCATCTTGATAAAAATATTTGGGCACCATCCATCTGCTTTTCTGAATGCATCAAATCACGATCCTTCATTTCGAACTCGGAGACATGGATCCCTCTTGCACCAGGCTAATATCTTCTAATCATCATCCTTGAAGTTTTCTTTTGTAATATCCTGGGTACTTTCTTGAGTTCAAATATTTCTTTCTTTATGTCTTCATGCTGGATCAACCTTCTCCCTTTGCATATATAAGAACGGTACTGGAGCAACCTTTAGTTACCTGCATCTCATCCACTATATCTGAGTATCCATATTTTTCTTCATCTTGAATATTTCTACTCTGCATCTTTAGGAGCCTCCTGCTCCTATATAAATACTAGATATTGTCTGGACTTTATTGACTGTCATCATATCATACGTCCTTCTCGTGATGTCTAACTTTTGCAAGTCACAGCAAAAGTTCTTTCTTCTGAGACTTGTAAACTTACTTACAATATGCTTTATTTGTCACTCTCATGAGTGATCATACATGAAATAAATATTTTATCTCTTTCTTCATCCTCTTCTTTGATACTTCCTTCATAATTCTGCATAGACACTGAAATAAAACGAGGTTAATTAACATTCTCACAAAAAAATAACTTGTAATGAGAAGGTATTAAAGTAAACAAGATACTAAAAATAAACATGAATACTTATCTTTTGTTTTTGTGTGGGGAGGCTCTACGAACTCCAGCATTTGTTTTCTTTCTTCAGATCAAATATCTTCAACTTAAAGTACATAATCCTTAATTTCTGCTATAGCTTTATTTGAGGGAGGAGACTCCTCTTCTTCTGCCACATGTGCTTGATACTTTTCTTTTCCTTTTCCTTGAGGACAGTCATAGGAAAAGTGTCCCAACTTTTGACAGTTGTATCATATGATATTTGAAACATCTTTCTTCTTTCTAGAACTCTTATGGAGTTAGCTTCTTTATTGTTCTTCCTGGATGAACTTATTTTGTTCTTTTGAGTTGTAAGAGCTTCCTCTTCATCAACAATTAATCTCTTATGTTGGTCTGCAAGTCTAGATTCTTCGTGTGTGCAATCTGCCCATAACTTATCAAACTTGGGTAACTTGCTTCTTGCACACACTCCTTGT
>SNQJ01S0212218.1:3350-15836 GCA_010110895.2 Picea sitchensis | reverse complement strand
TTGAGATGATAAATATATTTTTGTCAATATCATGTTTATCATGCAAAGTGGGTTGTCACTTCATTTAACGATCATCAATTAATACGATTTATCTCGTGGGTTGTCACTTCATTTAATGATCATCAATTAATACGATTTATCTCAAATGTTTTATTGTATTATAGTTTTACATTTATGTATGAAATAAAAAATATTTAATTTAAGTTAAATATATTTTGGGGAAATTTTTTCATTTCTATGATAGTATACAAGATAAATTTAAAGAAAATCTTCAAGTACTTTTTCTCATTTTGAGAGTGATATCTAGGATAAACTTTAGATTCTTAAAGATAGGATGATTCCAAGTGAACAGGGCAAACGTTATACTCATTATGAGCTCAACATATCACTTATAAGATTAAAATGGTGGGAAAAATAACACTACATTCCATGACCATTCAAACTAAATCCAAATCAACAAAGCTTACACAACTACTTATAACTTAAATAAATTATCTAAACCTGATACCCTATCAAAATTTTGATTATAATAACATTGAAATTGGGTTATGTAACTATGAAATAAGGGATGAGATTTATTCATAAACATTAAATTTTTCATTAGAGACAAAAACATAAATGTGTGATTAATGAAAATATTTCATCATATAAATTTTAATAATAAATAAATATATTAAATATATTAAAAAAATAATAATATAAATTTTAATAAAAATAATAATAAACAAATATTTAAAAAATATAAATAAACATATAATAATAAATAAATAAACATGATGTAAATTTAATTTTAATAAAAATAATAACACTACATTCCATGAACATTCAAACTAAATCCAAATCAACAAAGCTTACACAACTACTTATAACTTAAATAAATTATCTAAACCTCACACCCTATCAAAATTTTGATTATAATAACATTGAAATTGGGTTATGTAACTATGAAATAAGGGATGAGATTTATTCATAAACATTAAATTTTTCATTAGAAACAAAAACATAAATGTGTGATTAATGAAAATATTTTATCATATAAATTTTAATAATAAATAAATATATTAAAAAAAATAATAAATTTTTTAATAAAAATAATAATAAATAAATATTTAAAAAATATAAATAAACATATAATAATAAATAAATAAACATATGTAAATTTAATTTTAATAAAAATAATAATAAATAAATATAAATAAACACATAAATTAAAAATTAAAACTAAATAATAAAATTGTTTTCAGTTAATCAGATTTTAATATTTTTTAATAAAAATAATATGTTTTAATGTTTTAAGATATCCCACAATATGACAAGATATCGATGTCTCCAACCCAACCACAATATGACAAGATTTGGTGTATTTAATTAAATTAAAGTTTTTTTTGTTTTACATTAAAGGGGTTGTTTTTTATAGTATAATTTAAATTATTTGTATTTTGTTTACATCACTTTCTCAACTAATTTTGTTGTACTTTTTATTAGAGTGTATTTTGAAATGTAGATTTCTATTTATTTTTTAATATGTGAATGAATTTTTCCTTATTTTATAAGTTGTATAATGTTGGAAAAGTATTGTTTAATTACCAAATTCATATTTCCACACATTAGGCATAGTTTTTCTTCCCACGGTACTTTGGGTTGTTTCCATGATTTTCTCATTTCACATCTCAATCAATGTGAGTTGGTTCTTAATTGTGTTATTATATGTTTTTCATGCCGTAGAAGGTTAAGTTTCAAGTAGTTTTGCACTTTGATCACCTTCCATTTATTGAAGTTATTTATGTATTATTGTTGTTCTTTTGGCATGTGTTTTTCATTTTCCCTTATTGTAGAATTCTTGTACATGGATTTTCAACATTGTTTTATCCATTGGACTACCTCTCTTCTTCTATATACCCCATTTTCACCATTTTTTGTGTTGTCTATTCTATGCTTTCTTTGTAATTTTTAGCTCATCTTTACCAATTTTAATATAACCACTATCATTATCTAAAAAAGAAAAAAAATATTTATAAAAACAAAATTACATTTTATATATACCTTAAGTATTACTTGATTCCTAAAACAAAATCTTATAACTAAAAAAACAAAAAAAATCCCAACATATCTACATATTTCTCTGGCTTACTACATCAAACAAGTATTCACCAAAGGATAAAAAAAAATCCATGTTCCTTTATCAAATTCTTTACATATAAACCAAAATATATTCCAAAAAGTGAAAAAATAAAGTCATATATACATCCCCATAACATTATTATATGAAAAAATCATATCTAACCATTTTTAATAAAAAGTCCATATAATAACAATTGCCATAACATCGCCCAGAAAGTCATAATCGAGAAAATGGATCATGAAAGTCATCAAAGGAAAGGATATGCTCTATTTAGCCTCTTGGATATGCCACAGTTTTGGATCTAGTTGTAATCCTGCATTACAGAAAGTATTTGTATCTCCACTCCTTTCTTTGTGAACTTTTTTTCCAATAGAAAAATTGCTCAAAATTATATTAAAGTATATTTTTTTTTACATCATCAAAGATCCTTATAACTATGGATCATTTTGTTCAGCCCTATACAAAATGCGCCTACAACTAGCCATAATATAAACTAATCCTCAAAAAGCCAAAAGGCAAAAAACAGCTCGAAAAGTTAACACTTCAGAATTACAAAACATATAAAATGTCCACTACCAACTGAAATATAAGCCTGATGCACATCATCCTGAAGATATTTCAAAGATGTTTAAATGAGTAAGTGGTCCTCTAGCCCCATCTATCCATTGTTAAAAGGATAATCTGCCTTTCAGTTCCAAGAGAGCCTTTTTAGATAATAAGTATGCCTCCTTATTGAAATCCCTGTAAATATGATGAAAGCTAATACCTTGAAATAAGTTGGCCATATCCCTAGTTTTTTGCTTCCATCCTTCAATGTCAATCACCTGGAGGTTACTCTTTTGATTTAACCAATCTATAATTACCTTAAAATCCCCTAGAATCTGAATTTTTTGGATAGACCACATATTGGCCAGAGTAAGTGTAGCTCAAGCTCCCAAAAGCTCTGCCTTTGTGTTGGTGCCTTCTCCACAATTGATGTACCATTTATATACAGTCAACCCTGGTAAATTGATGATGCCACTAGCTCTATAACACTTGCCACCTGAAATAGTCGCGCCATCAAAGAAAGCAATAAAATATCCTTCTTGTTGAGTGATTGTGCATACCCTAATGGAGGTAGGTTTAAGGGATTGTGGAAGCCAAGAGTGAGACCCAAGTATCTTGTATACCACTATAGAAACTAAAGGAGACCTCTCCTCGAAAATAGTTTTGTTTAACTCAAACCAAATGTGTCAACAGGTGAGAGCAACCAGACCTTTGTAAACTGACTTATCCTTGGTCCAGATGGTAAAACAATCATTTATGGAGGCTCCATCCCAATTTCTTTTTAACTTAAAGAATGATGTTAGCCTAGCCCAAACTGTCTTTGTGAATGTACAGTGAATGAGTAAGTGTTCAATCTCTTCATAATCGTGTTTGCAGAGATAGAAAACCCCAGGTCCCTCCCAACCTTTTTTTGGGAGAGCGCCCCAAGTCAGAACCTTTTTTTCCATTGCCATCCAAATAAACAATTTTATCTTTAATTGTATGTTCCATTTCCAAATAGTTACCTTCCATATGCTCCTGATCGAGTAGTCCATATTTGAGATAAGAGCACAGTAAACATTTTTAACAGAAATGCTCCCAGAAGAGTCCCCCCCTGTCCAAACAAGAGTATCATTTGAAGCCGGATAGATATGCCAGCGCCCAGAAGCGCCCTTCGAAATCGATCCCACTCTGATGTTATAATTCCCTCTAAACCCAATTCCTCACTATTTAACCAAGCCTCTAAAATAGAACCATCAATATGGGAAATTGATGCTTGTGCCATAACAATTATCCTCTTTTCTTCTAATTGTGAAATCAACACGTCTGAAAGGATCGTTATGTCGCCCAGGCCAAGAATTTGATCCCTGCCAATGGAGATTAAATGTCTCGATCCCAGGCACCAAATCTGCCAGTGAAGAATCACATGAATTTTACTAGTGAGGATATTCCAAATTCTAGACCCAAAGTGTTGTTTGTGGGAAGCTTGCATGTGCCAATTGACCACAGTAGTATTATATAAATATTTATCCATTAAAACTTTATGCCAAATGTCGTTCTAAGTTGATACTCTCCAAAGAGTATTTACCAATAAATTCATATTAAAAAGAGGAAGGTTCTGGAATCCCCATCCTCCAAATTTCTTTGGTCTAGAAAGAATGTCACGTCTACATAAGTGAAACTGTTGAGTAGTCTTATTACCGCTCCATAGAAAATTGAACATCAATTTTCGTATCTTATTTAATATCAAGCACAAGATGGTAACCAAGGACATCCAATATACAGGCTGGCTCTCCAGAACAGCTTTAACTAAGACAAAACGACCACCCAATGATAGCCACGTGTTGCACCACATCCCAATCTTCTTTTCCATTTTTGTCACTAACCAATTCCAATCTTCAGTCTTACATGCCCCGGTCTTTAAGTAATAGCATAGATATTTGAACCCGATTGAAAGCTCAATAAAAGAATAAGGAAGAAGCTCCTTTAATGGAGTCAGTTCTGCCTCCGTTAGACCTTCGTAATGAACAATATTTTTTGAGAGGTTTATCAATAAGCCCGAAGCATTACAGAATAAATGAAGAATGTTGATGACCTCCATCCATTCTTTTAAAGTCGCCTTAGTCATAATAAGGACATTGTCCACAAACAGTAAGTGTAATTTTTTTATCATTCTAGAAACCTTTATACCTGTTAGATTGCCCTCAAGAATGCTATTTTTTATTAAAAGACTGAGCCCTTCCATAACCTGGATGAATAATAAAGATGATAATGGACAACCTTGCCGCAAACCCCTGCCACTTTTGAAGAAATATTTCGCCTCTCCATTGAATAACACAATAAAGGAGGATGATATAACACAGCCAATGATCCAATTAGTCATCTGGATATAGAAACCCATTGTTATTAATGTCAATCTTAAGTGATCCCAGTCAATATAGTTGTAAGCTTTCCTCAGGTCAAGTTTCAATACAAATGACTTTATGTTCTTTTTCTTAATGTTGTGAAGACTCTCATGAGCCGTGCCTATTGCATATTGTATCTGCCTACCTTGTAGGAACCCCAATTTTTCAACAGAGAGTGATCTTGACAGGATCGGCTTAATCTGATTTGCAATAATTTTGGATATCACTTTATAACATAGATTTCACAAGGAAATCAGGTGAAAATCATCGAAGGTAAAAAAAAAATTTCCTTCGGTATAAGAGTCAGAAAGGTTGAGTTTAGACTCCCAATGATGGTGCCTTTCCGCCTCCAGTGCTCCACCATCTAAAGGACATCATCCCCAACTAAGTCAAAAAAGAAATTGAAGAATTCAGTCGTCCAGTCATCCGACCCCATACTCTTTTCTTTTTTAAAACGAAATAAAACAGACTTTAATTCCTCCAAAGTGACTGGGTTGTAAAGAGGGCTTGTCTCCTCATCACTAACCATCTTGGGAAAGAGACTAGTTACCTTGACTTGATCATTGATATTAAAAATTGACGAGGCCTTGTAAAAAATTTTGTAATAAGATATTGATTCTGCCATTACCGTTCCCTAGGCTGTATGGGTGACTCCATTTCCATCCATGATTTCACATACATGTTTTCGATTCCTATTATGGCTTACCACATTATGGAAATACTTTGTATTATTGTCCCCACTTTTTACCCAGATCGCCCTGCTGCAGAGTCTCCAAGTTTCTTCATCATCATGTAAAAGTTTGTTTATTTCACTTTCCATCATCTCTAGATGTAATTTCGCCCCCCGATTTGTAGAATCCCCGACCAAATTCACAAAGGTCTCTTTTATATCTGCTTCTAGGTTCTTCAATTGAGCCTTGTTCTTTGCGCATACTTCTTTATACCATAGTTTAGTTTGGCTTTTTAATTCCTTTAATTTCCATACTATTATGCACTGCTTATCACCTTTCGAGAGGAAATAAGGATCCTTCCATATTTTATGAACTAATGCCACATAATCATCATCATGCAACCAATGGGCATTTAGTTTAAATGGATAAGCCTTGTAAATAGGTGGAATTTCTAGCTGGAGTAGTATAGGGGCATGATCTGATATAAAGGGGTACTCAACCCAGGACTGGAACAATCCCACCTCAGCTAATAAACCTTTGGACACAAGACACCTATGTAGATGCCTCACAATGGCTTCTTGACCAGAGCGACCATTCTGCCAAGTTGGGACCATTTTAATTAGTTTAACCTCTATCAACTTTTTTGAAAGGAATAAATCTTTGTAGTAATCCTCTGTCAAACCGGGAGAAAAAGTTCCTCCCCAGGCCTCATCCGAAGAGATAATAATATTCAAGTCTCCAACAATAATCAAGTTGTTGATGGATAATATGCCACTATCCGCCATTGAGCGAGCTTTAGAAAATTTTCTGATCCAAACATGGGCCATAAATATTTAGTAAGGAAATCTCCCTCTTGTTAATAATACACCTGGATGTTAACATAATACCACCAATAGTAATAAATGGAACCAATTCATACAGATTTGGGTCCCAAGTGACCAATAAATCCCCCGAAGTACCCACAGAATTAACAACACTCGAGACCCAAGAGGGACGTAAATGGTGCATAACATCTCTAGCTTTTTGTTCATGTACCAGGGTTTCTTGTAGGAAGACAATGTTAGGGTGAGTTTGATCTAGGAGCCTATGAACTGAGGAAGATTTGAGGGTGCATCCTATCCCTCTAATATTTAAAGTGAGTAAATCCATCACTTAGACCTCGCCAGGGATTTCATTGCTCTAAGATCCCCACTATTAGTGGAGGGGAGGATTGTGTCAATAGACTGTTTGGATAGGCCCGCCATTTTTTTTATGTAAAATTCTAGTATTAATAGGAGAGTTCTCAATGTCAATGCCTCTAGACAAGGCAAATACCTTTCCCGCCCTTTCGGGATGCTTAAGTGGAGTAGAGGTTCTAGTTCCCGTCGAAGGTTCTAGGATAGCCTTTCCTAAATAGGTTGGAAGCAATAAAGTATTGTTTGAGTCTCTGATAAAGGGAATCAATGAGTCTAATACAACACTGAGCGTGGAATCATCCACCTCATATTCTATGCAACCCGGCTCCACCAAAGTGTTTGATAAAGGTTTTGACGGAGAAGAAGAAGAGAATAAGGTCCCATACTGAGTATTAAGTTGTGACGGGGATAAATCCTAGGTCAAAACAGTAGGGGGAGGAACAAGAGGTTCCACTAGAGTGGAGGGTATGCTCTACGGGATTAAAATAGGGGGTTTAACAGGAATAGTCGGCCTCGATGAGCTCAGTGGAACTAGATCAATAGTGTCCTTTCCCCCCCCAAGTTGCCTCTTATCAAAGGAAGTTGATGAATGTAACCAGTGTGAATTATCCAAGGCCTCCTTCTCCCAGAGCGACAGAGTTGAATATAAGGAAGGGAAAAGTCTTTGTAACTTGCTTGTGAGAGTCGACAAAGTCTCTTGTTGGCGCCAAAGATCAGGTCCATAATGTAAAGTCTTGCACCCATGAGAATCCTCTTCATCCATATAATCGGGTGGGTCCCTTTGCATAAAAGTATTCTCTGACAAATCATCAACTTATTTACCAACACAGTCGCGATGAAGGTGGCCCATTTGGCAACACAAATTGCACCGAAAAGGAATACCAAGATATTATAGCTTCTAGTTAAATATCCGATCACTCCATTCGATGTTAATGGCTTCCAGTAAACCGCAGTGGATATCCATTTCCATTAGGATTCGACCCAACTTCCATGAAGAATTAACAAGTGACTTGTTATCCAGGTAAATGAACTTACCCAATGCATCGCCTATAGCCTGTAAGGCCCCTTTGTTCCACAGGTGAAATGGTAAACCCGGTAGAAGAACCCACAATGATGATATTGGAAATGCTCAGTTGTCAGGTCAAAGGCAACCCGCCAACGTTTTAGCATCAAGTTGCTAACGTCGAAAACCCACTGTGAGTTCAATAACAAAGTCGTGTCGTCCGATGTTCTACAAATAAGACTGAGCCACCCTTTAGTGAGATAAAGGACCTCGGGCTCATACCCCAAAAGCGGAGTCCAGTGTTTTATTACCCACTGTGATACAGGTCCCTTACTAAGATAGTTATAGGATAATCTACCTACCAGACCACAGAGGGCCATCCTTTCTTTGTGAACTTGAAAGAAAGAGATTAAGTCAAAAGAATATTTGAAAATTTTAATCTCTTCTTAGATGGGCATTAATAAATAATTCTCAAGATTACAAATAATCAATATCCAATTAATAACCACCATAGAGTCTCTAAAAATCTATTTTTTGTCTTTTTTTAGATCAAAATTTGAAAGGTATGGGGTGGACTTTGATCCACTTTAGATCAAACTGACTTATCCTTGGTCCAGATGGTAAAACAGTCATTTATGGAGGGCTCCATCCCAATTTATTTTTAACTTAAAGAATGATGTTAGTCTTGCCCAAACTGTCTTTGTGAATGTACAATGAATGAGTAAGTGTTCAATATCTTCATAATCGTGTTTGCAGAGATAGCAAACCCCGGGTCCCTCCCAACCTTTTTTTTGGAGAGCGTCCCAAGTCAAAACTTTTTTTTCCATTGCCATCCAAATAAACAATTTTATCTTTAACTATATGTTCCATTTCCAAATAGTTACCTTCCAGCCACTCCTGATCGAGTAGTCCATAGTTGAGATAAGAGCACAATAAACATTTTTAACAGAAATGTTCCCAGAAGAGTCCCCCCCTGTCCAAACAAGAGTATCATTTGAATCCCAGATAGATATGTCAGTGCCTAGAAGAACCCTTTGAAATCTCTCCCACTCTAATGCTATAATTTTGTCTAAACCTAGTTCCTCATTGTTTAACAAAGCCTCTGAAATAGAACCATCAATATGGGGAACTAACGCTTGTGCCCTAACAGTTATCCTCTTCTCTTCTAATTGTGAAATCAAGACTTCTGAAAGGATCGTTATGTCGCCCAGGCCAAGAAACTGATCCCTGCCAATGGAGATTAAATGTCTCAATCCCGGGCACTAACTCTACCAGTGAAGAATCAAATGAATTTTACTAGTGAGGTTATTCCAAATTCTAGATGCATAGTGTTGTTTGTGGGAAGCTTGTCTGTACCAATTGACCACAGTGGTATTATATAAATATTTATCCATTAAAACTTTATGCCAAATCTCATCCTCAGTCAATACTCTCCAAAGAGTATTTACCAATAAATTCGTATTAAAAAGAGGAAGGTTCCAGAATCCCCATCCACCAAATTTCTTTGTTCTAGAAAGAATGTCATGTCTACATAAGTGAAACTATTGAGTAGTCTTATTATCGCTCCATAGAAAATTGAACATCATTTTTCGTATCTTATTTAATATCGAGCACAAGATGGTCTCCAAGGTAATCCAGTATACAGGCTGGCTCTCCAGAATAGATTTAACTAATACAAAATGACCACCCAATGATAGCCACTTGTTGTACCACATCCCAATCTTCTTTTCCATTTTTGTCACTAACCAATTCCAATCTTCAGTCTTACATGCCCCAGTCTTTAAGTAATAGCATAGATATTTGAACTTGATTGAAATCTCGATAAAAGAATAAGGAAGAAGATCCTCTAATGGAGTCATTTCTGCCTCCGTTAAACCTTTGTAATGAACAATATTTTTCGAGAGGTTTATCAATAAGCCCGAAGCATTGCAGAATAACTGAAGAATGTTGACCCATCCATTATTTTAAAGTTGCCTTAGTCATAATAAGGACATTGTCCAAAAACAGTAAGTGCAAAATTTTAATCATTCTGGAAACCTTTATACCTATTAGACTGCCCTCGAGAATGCTAATTTTCATTAAAAGACTGAGCCCATCCATAACCAGGATGAATAGTAAAGGTGATAATGGACAACCTTTCCGCAAACCCCTACCACTTTTGAAGAAATATGTCGCCTCTCCATTGAATAACACAACAAAGGAGGATGATATAACACAACCCATGATCCAATTAGTCATCTGGATACAGAAACCCATTGTTATTAATGTCAATCTTTAGTGATCCCAGTCAATACATTCGTAAGCTTTCCTCGGGTCAAGTTTCAATACCAATGACTTTATATTCTTTTTATTAATTTTGTGAAGACTCTCATGAGTCGTGCCTATTGCATCTTGTATCCGCCTACCCTGTAGGAACCCCAATTGTTCAAGAAAGATTGATCTTGATAGGATCGACTTAATCTGATTTGCAATAATTTTGGATATCACTTTATAAGTTAGATTGCATAAGGAAATCGGGCAAAAATCATCGAAGGTAACATGTTTGTTTGCCTTCGATATAAGAGTCAGAAAGGTTGATTTTAGACTCCCAATAATGGTGCCTTTCTACATCAAGTCCTCCACCATCTAAAGGAGATCATCCCCAACTAAGTGAAAAAAGAAAATGAAGAATTCAGTCGTCCGACCTTGGACTCTTTTATTTTTTAAAATGAAATAAAATAGACTTTAATTCCTCCAAAGTGACTGGGCTGTAAAGAGGGCCCGTCTCCTCATCACTAACCATCCTAGGAAAGAGACTAGTTACCTTGACTTGATCATTGATATTAACAATTGACAGGGCCTTGTAAAACTTTTTGTAATAAGATATTGCTTCTCCCATTATCTCTCCCTCGTATGTAAGGGTGACTCCATTTCCATCCATGATTTCCCATACATGTTTTCAATTCCTATTATGGCTTACCACATTATGGAAATACTTTGTATTATTGTCCCCACTTTTTACCCAGATCGCCTTGCTACAAAGTCTCTGTGTTTCTTCATCATCGCGTAAAAGTTTGTTTCTTTTACTTTCCAGCATCTGTAGATGTAATTCCACCCCCCGATTTGTAGAATCCCCAACCAGATTCACAAAGGTCTCCTTTATATCTTCTTCTAGGTTCTCCAATTGAGCCTTGTACTTTGCGCATACTTATTTATACCAGAGTTTAGTTTGGTTTTTTAATTCCTTTAAATTCCATACTATTCTACATTGCTTATCACCTTCCGAGAGGAAACAAGGATCCTTCCAAATTTTATGAACCAATGCCACATAATCATCATCATGCAACTAATGGGCATTTAGTTTAAATGGATAAGCCTTGTAAATAGGTGGAATTTCTAGCTGGAGTAGTACAGGGGCATGATTTGATATAAAGGGGTACTCAACCCAGGACCGGAACAATCCCACCTCAACTAATAAAACTTTGAACACAAGACACCTGTTCAGATGCCTCGCAATGGCTTCTTGACCAGAGCGACCATTTCGCCAAGTTGGGACCATTTTAGTTGGTTTAACATCTATCAACTTTTTTGAAAGGAATAAATCTCTGTAGTAATACTCTATCAAACCAGGAGCAAAAGTCCCTCCCCAGGCCTCATCCGAAGAGATAATAATATTCAAGTCACCAACAATAATTACGTTGTTGATGGATAATATGCCATTATCCACCATCGAGCTCCATAAAAGTTTTCGATCCAGACATGGACCATAAATATTTAGCAAGGAAATCCCCCTCTTGTTAATAATACCCCTGCATGTTAACAGAATACAACCAATAGTAATAAATGGAACCAATTCATACAAATTTGGGTCCCAAGTGACCAATAAACCCTTTCGAAGTACCCACATAATTAACATCACTCGAGACCCAAGAGGGACGTAAATGGTGCATAAAATCTCTATCCTTTTGTTCATGTACCATGGTTTCTTGTAGGAAGACGATGTCAGGGTGAGTTTGTTCCAGGAGTCTACGAACTGAGGTAGATTTGAGGGTGCCTCCTATCCATCTAATATTTAAAGTGAGTAAATGCATTACTTATCCCTCGCCAGGGATTTCATTGCTCTAAGAGCCTCACTATCAGTGGAGGGGAGGACTGTGTCAATAGACTCTTTGGATAGGCTCGCCAATTTTTTACGTAAACTTCTAGTATTAATAGGAGAGTGCTCAATGTCGATGCCTCTAGACCAAACAAATTCCTTTCCCACCCTTTCGGGATGCTTAAGTGGAGTAGAGGTTCCAGGTCCCATCGAAGGTTCTAGGATAGCCTTTCCTAAATAGGTTGGCAGTAATAAAGTATCGTTTGAGTCTCTGATAAAGGGAATCAATGACTATAATACAAAACTGAGTGTGGAATCATCCACCTCATATTCTATGCAACCTGTCTCCACCAGAGAGTTTGATAAAGGTTCTGACGGTGAAGGAGAATAGAATAAGGTCCCATCCTGAGTATTAAGTTGTGACGGGGATAAATCATGGGTCAAAATAGTAGGGGGGGAGGAACAGGAGGTTCCACTAGAACAGAGGGTAGGTTCTCCGGGATTAAAACA
>SNQJ01S0212217.1:0-15836 GCA_010110895.2 Picea sitchensis | reverse complement strand
CATATATAAACCTATATATTTCTTTGTCCATAATATGGGATATAAAACATAAAAATAAAACAATGATATATTTTTTATGTTTTATAATCTCTATAACATAGACTAAAGAAAAATAAATGATATTTATTTGTATCTTGTATTGCAAGTCCGGAGGTATAGAAACAAAGGATTTGTGAGTAGAGTAATCAAACAGGAGATTAATGAACACTATGAAGGTTAGGATACTGGCAAAGAGACTGAAGAAAATGATAAATCAGTTGAAGATTGATGGAAATACTCATCAAAATACTAGTGCATTTTTTATCGCTAACACTAACAACAGAACCATTTGTTGGCGCGCAATGGGCAGACCCAGGGTTCAACATTTATTCACCAACAAAACCCTAAAGATATCAGCCCCTTTGGCATCACCTGCAAGAAAGTGAAGTCTCACCCGATGTATCTATGGGCACTGCAAGAACCGGCTTTCCAAAGTCATGGAGGAATGTGAGACATTCATCATATTCGTCATACTTAACATTCATTCATTATACCAAATATCCTGTGCGCGGAATTGCCAGAGCATATAACATATTCATATTAACCATCCATACATTATATGTGCACCATAAACCAAACAAAAAAGAAAGACATACAATACAACATACATCATGACACAAAGATTTAATTTGGTTCACCCCAAACTGGGCTACATCCACAACGAAAGGATTCTTATATTATCATACAACATCATCTCTTACAAAAGGTGTGCACTGCACTCATACAAGATATATCGGTTATAACCCAACACACCTTACTGTTTGCGCATGTAGTGCACACTTAGTTCATTATGCCTTACTCCTCATACATACAAACTAGTCTTATGAACTCACAAACTCACAAACTCACTATTCCATTCCACTCAATCATCAACTTATGACTACTCATATGGTCTCTCTCTATTAACTCCAAACAAACTGTCTCTACCCAAAAACCCATTACATATTTATACATTGATATTAGGGCTTATCCCGTTACAAAATGGACCAAAATGTCTAACTACTTCTAACTAAATTCCTCCTTCCATGTGCTCTGACCCATGGAAATGTGTTAATTGTCTTCCTTTCTTCTGTGCATGTTTGTCCTTAGCCAACTTGTCACGCGGTTTGCGCCTGTGTGATTTTAAAAACTTGTCCCAAAATGTCTTGCTCCAACACAAAGTATTTAACAATTTTAATTACAAATATTTCACGAAGTAAAATTATGATATTACATACATTGTGTGAGAATAGGTCCAAGGCATTGTACCCATTGTCTTCTTGCCTATTTAGTAATGCTAGTAAAGATAGAATTTTAATAGAGTATCAATTTTGGAGTATGGAGACCCCATTACCAGAGCATGTGTATGTGTAGAGAAAAAATGGTTGGTTATACAAATAGGTTACCATCCATAAAGAGTGGTTCACATAAAATAAGGCTACTATTGAGGAACTCTACACTAAATTAGTAACCTAAGAGCTTATTTTGAAACTTAGATTTGAAATATGAGCTAGAGTTGATTTAGAAGAGTGTCTAGTTATTTTAGTTGGAGAAGTAGTGCATTCGGCCCATCATAACAAAACAAAAGTTGGTTGTGTGGATAGTAGAGTTAGAAGAATAAGTACACCAACTTCAGGAAAATAAAAGGCCCATGGACTCCCAATTATGATAACACAATGAAATCATTTAGGTCTAGGCTTCACTTAATGGATTATCTTGATATTGCCTAGTGATCTAACATGTCATGTATTTGTAGTTATCTATTTTGTATTAGTTAATAAAACAATTAACACATTTTGATATACTAGAGTCAAAGCTTAGTGTGCTTCAAGGGACATTATCTATCATGGGACATTATAGATAGAGCCCAAATTTACAACCTTGATCATAATAGGAAAGAGAATTTTCTCAACTTTTGTGTCAAAAGAGAATAAAATATTAATAAAATATCAATTTATTAAGAATGGAATGCATTAATATGTACCATGGATAAATGAAAAGGAGGCTTTTGCACATGGTTTGGTTTGTAAGTTTAATGGTTTTTTATCCTCATTGAAAAATCTCTAGATTTAATAATGGATGATGGGTTTTTCTTCCTACAGGATATAAGCAATATCCATCCAACGAAAAAAAAAAATTCATATTGTAGTTGATTATTGATATGAAAATAATACATGATATTAGTTGAGGGTCTGGTTACTTAAGGGTGTGGGCCTTTTCTTGAAAGTTGGGTCATTATAGGTTTAATTAGAACACAACAATTCCGATATGTGTTAGATTCTATAATCTCCCCATGAAATACAAGGGTCACCACACTATATAAGCCATTGTCAATGTTTTAGGT
The DNA here is from genome assembly GCA_010110895.2 of Picea sitchensis. NCBI lineage: Eukaryota > Viridiplantae > Streptophyta > Pinopsida > Pinales > Pinaceae > Picea > Picea sitchensis. The sequence continues at coordinate 13,474 of SNQJ01S0212217.1, read as the reverse complement.
GAGTTCATCACCTTCACTCTAGAAATTAGTAGCTATGTGCCCAACACCTATGATTTTGTTTGTATTTAAGTTTATTTAAGAAAATGCATTCTTAACCAAGTTGTGTTGGAAAGCAAAGATCAAAGTTGGACACAATAAAGATGGATTATGAACATGTTTCATTTCATTATAGACTCTATTTTGACTATGGACATATGGTGCCTTTGTGCCTAAAGGCAAGGTTCCCACTAACTCCTATCAAAGGAAAAAATAGGGAGTCTTCTAGATTGTAATGTCCATTTCTAAATAGGAGCTCCAAAGAGGAGGCTTAGTAGTCTAAACAACCTCGTTGGACTATAGCCAGGGCTGTACAGGGGTAAACAAGGTTACTAGAGGTCACTTCAGTCGAGGGTGTTATAATTCGAAAGTGATTGTTAGTATGTAGATATGAACATTTCAATTTTTCCTTGTTACAGGAATAGGGTTATTCCTGTAGCACCGAAATGTGTTAATAACTAGAACTTAAAATTTTATAAAGCCATTTTCAGCTTGTGGCTTCGTTTATTGAATTTCTGGTCTTTTAGTTGGCTCTCGGACTTATGCAAAAGTTGTTGTATTTTAACAAGTTCTGGGCTTGAAGGACAGATTCCAGCTCTCGCTCCTATGTTCCAGTACCATGTGACCTACATAGCTACAAAACACATATCAGTATTAGCACAATCGTTGATATTGCATTTGCTCATGTTCATGGTTCCTTAGCTGAGGTGTCTCAAGACATGATGGCCAAAACAATTAAAAGGAGCACTGAGTTACACCCACCAAAGGAGAAAGGTCGAGGGTATTGTCCAAGAAAAATAGGTAGGAGGACACCAGGAGGACATCGTGGCATCTTACCTAGTCTAATGCAGAAGGCAATAAGCACCCTTTCCAGTGAATCTTCCTATTGTTTGATATATTTCCTAGAAGCATTGCTTTCTCTTGTAACCGTTTTAGTTTCTTCTTCTTCTGACTGCACTGCTTTAAGGGATGTGGGCTTAAGGCCAACTTTGCTCCCTCTTCTCAAATATCTAGATCCACAACACATACACTTGGTAACAGTTGTTGTGCATGTTCTTGAGGCCTTTATGGACTATAGTAATCTTACTGCAATCTCATTTAAGGATTTAAGAGGCTTGGATAGCACCATAGCATGCTTGAAGCTTGAGGTCTACCATTTTGAGGGGAGAGTAAAGAAGCGGAGTGGAGAATCACAATCAGGTTTCAAAGGCAACATAGATAGCTCAATCTGACACATTGGTCTCTTATCATAGAAGACTTCTTATGAAGGTTTTGCTTCGTGCTATATCTCTTGGCACATATGCTCTTGGAAATAATGCAAGGCTGTATGGATTTGAAGAGAGTGCTTTGCCATTTTGCTTGTGCACTATATTCAGAAGATCAAAAGAATTTGATGGTGTGGTATTTTCATTTGCAGCCACAGTCATGAGTGATCTTATTCACAAAATTCCAACTTGTTATTCTAGATGTTGCTGGTCTGCCGAATGTATTTGTTTTTTTTGGATGCTATCATGGTTGGTGTCTTCCCTTTTGTAGATGCAATAACTTGCATGTCACAATTATTGGATGCTTTGTGCCTTATTAACCTTGGTCTTCAAGCTATTTCAGGAAGGACGCTCATCCTGTAGTCTCAGAATATACATAGTTCAACATTGGGAACCCTGAGGTTATTATTTGTAAAGATCCTAATTTTCGGCTACAGAGGTTCCAAGGATCTGAAACAGGGTTTCGAGTTCGTCTTCTTGATAACCACTGGATTTGAGCGTTGGGAAGTGTTTATATTCTCAGACATTTACTCGAGCATTAGCACACAAATTCGACCATGAAACTCCCATGCCCCTTTTAAAGATATATTGTTTATCATTTCGAGAGAATCAGGGGCTTGAGCCATTAATAGTGGCAGTCATTTAGCATAAAAGGAAGACCGTTGATCAAATTCCCTGGATGGTGATTTGATTAAGTCATTTATGAACCTCAGCAGAAATCGAATAGAGGAAATTGCAACTGCAATGATTGTTCCAGTAGAGGATCTATGTAATAGGATAGAGATGGCACACAAATACTAAATTATCTCCTGTCTTCATGGCTCTGTTCATAGTATTGAAACAACCATTTGAAGTTTGTGTGTTGAGTTTTTTAACAAGATTTTGTTTTTCAACTCACCAGATGTTCAGGATGCTATTGGTAGTCGGGAAAAGTTTTCAAGACACAATTTTCCATGTAAATCCCCAGCAGGAACATACATGCATATATAGACTGAAATGGGAACCCGCCTAGGTGTCATGAAGTTGTGAAATATTGACAACGCACTAGCAAAACAATTGACAACAAATAAATGTCTCTCAAAGGTTGAATTAATTTATCAATATGCTATAATTATCGATTGCATTCACAGAAAGGCTAATTATGTTTTCAAGCTCAGGAAATGGAATCTAATCTCTTCAAATAAGGCACAGGTGGCAGAGTGTCAATTAAAGAAGTTGATTTCTAGATTTTCGGGAAAAGATCAAGTAATCAAAATGACAAGTTTGACTTGGATAAATGTTCCAGATTCGAGCAATCTTTTCAAGCAGTCAAAGGTGACAAATAAATTCCAGATTTGTTAAGAAAATAATTAAAGCAGAAGTGGCAGTTCATCTTCAACATTCGAGACCTTTTCCCATGCTTTAACCACCTCTCAACATTGAAAGGCATAATAGGCAGAAAAAGAAACAAATGGTAGAGTGAAGGATTCGATCCAGTTTTGAGGACAGCATGAATGGAATTTGATTTCAAATCTAACATCAATGCAACAGGTGGAAAAGTATCCAAACTTTCCATATTTTCAAGCACACAATTAGTAGGCAGTTCTAGATTTCAAGGGAGTGAATTATCAGTGATTGATTATAGATGGCAGAAGATCACTAAAAATATCATTGCAAATCTAAGGAGATTGGACTCCAGTTACAACACTCAAGACACCTTGCATTCTGTTCCAAGATTTAGTTTATTAATTGATTTTTCTTCCTAGAAATAAGAGACAGTTTGTTAACTATAAGATATATATCATTTGTAAAGAAAAAAGGAGAGGGAGGGAAGTCTGATGAGATATTGATGAAATAACATCCGTGAGAATGATTAGAACCTGAAGGCATTGTATATTAGGAATTGCTTTTGACATTGAAGATATATGACATTTGTTTTATCAGATTGTGATCTTCTTGTCTAAACACCATTTTTCCATCTTCCTTGTTTTACATTCTATCTTTCTTCTTACTTGAATGAATTACAGACATTGAGAATCAATGGCTGCTTATGGATGATACATTCGCAAGTGGTAAAGATTTTGTCGTGACTGCCTATCATCCATGTGTTTTGTTTCAAGTACCGTTGCATCCATTTGACAAAGAGATTCTTAGTTTGATGAGGTGTTCTACTTTTTTTTTATTCCATAGTCTTCTACCCATTTACATACAAATGTGTTATTTGATATACAATTTTATTGCCTCCGATTAACAGGGTGTTTACTTGACTCCATGCCCAATGGTGTTTTAACTGATATGCTTTTAGCTTGTTTCTCTTATTCTTTCTCTCGTCATCTACCTCATCCACCTTATTTCAAAACTCAAACACATTCTTATTTATAAAATCATTTCAATAACTAAAGATGGGCTAGGCTTGACCCTATAGCAGTCTAGGGGCAACTTCTAGCACTAACATTTTTGGCACTGTTGCCGGGGACGGAGACACGAAGTATTTATCCCTGGGAGAACGACAAAGATCAGATCCGCTTCTTGATGGTGAACAGGAAGGGGACATATACATGACTGTAGATCTATCACCATGGCGACCCTACTGTCTAAAGATTAATAGGCGACTCCACTGGATCCAATCATGGAAGCCATTTTGGCTGAAAGGTTTGCTTTTTGTGATTTTTCAAATGTCATTGGTTTTCCAAACCCAATTCTTAGCAGAGCTGAATGGGAAGGTATCCTTCCTACATTTAAAGGTGAAGATTGGGAGGTTCCAACTAAGCATCTACTATATTTTCATGAGTTTATTCATGGACGTCGGATTGTGCATGAGGATGTCAAGATCAATCTTTTCAGATACTCGTTGAAGGGAGCAGCCCTCGACTGGTTTAGATCGCTTCTAGCTTCAAGTATTAATTCATTGGCAAGTTTTCATGATACTTTCAATATATTTTATAAAGAAAAATTTTCAGCTGAAAGTCTTTTTGAAAATTGTTGTGATATATTTGAGAAGCATATTCAGCATAAACTAGAGTTTTCATCTATTTGCAAGGATGGAAATCATTTTATTAAGGAAGACCTTCAAGATACCATTGATGATAAGAAAGATGACTGCATAGCTGTAGATGCACTTGATCTTGTTCTTGATGCCCCTGCAGTTTTAGATTTGAATGGAAAAGCTTGTGCTTATGATGAGTATAAAGAACAAGTGTTTCTTCAACATATTGTGGTTGATGAACTTGATAAACATAATGAAATTATGGAAGGTTATCAGCAGCCTACTATATTTATGGTGACAGAAGCCAATCAACAGATTTATGAAAACATTCTGCCCATTAGTCATGAATAGTCGAAACCAGATTATGGTAGCCATACATCAGAAGTTGAAGTACACATCGAAAAGAAAGCAAAGGTAACCATGTTTGGTTATCAATCTACTTATTTCTTCTATGATCCGATAGCTATTTATATGGAGTCATTCTTCTCAGAAGTTTTCATCCTTGCAAAGTTTCAAATTAAAAAAGATGGTGGTTGTAAATATGTGTTACAAGTTAAAATTTTGTTACACAAAATAAAGTTTTCTTTGATCTTGTTTTGCATGCAAGGAGTTTTTGTAGTCAGCTGGAGGTTATCATGGCTTCACTGGAAGCATGATTTTACCTGATCTAATGGAATAAATTGGTTAGAAGTAGGGCAGGCAATAAGCTCTCTTCTTGAGCATTTGTTTTTGCAGTTTGCTTAGTGTAATCAGATTTGCAGCGACTTTGTTTTCAACACTTTGTTAGAGTTTGAATAAGTTGTAAAGGTTTGGGGCCAGAATTAAAATAATATTGAATGACTCCAAAACCCAATGGACTAGGCAAAGAAGAATGTGAATGTTTGCAGAGGCAAAATCTTGCAAGATCAGGTTAGACAAATGGAAAAAGATTAAGGCACATGGTCTACTTGTTCTTGGCAACTCACAGGGAGTATGCCATCCCCAGAAGGAGCCAATGTTAGTATCTAGATATGAACATTTCAATTTTTCCTTGTTATGGGAATAGGGTTATTCCTGTAGCACAAAAACGTGTTAATACCTAGAACTTAAAATTTTATAAAGCCATTTTCAGCTTGTGGCTTCATTTATTGAATTTCTGGTCTTTTAGTTGGCTCTCGGCCTTATGCAAAAGTTGTTGTATTTTATCAATTTCTAGGCTTGAAGGACAAACTCCAGCTCCCGCTCCTATGTTCTAGTACCATGTGACCTACACAACTATAAAACACATATCAGTATTAGCACAATCATTGAGATTGCATTTGCTCATGTTCATGGTTCCTTAGCTGAGGTGTCTCAAGACATGATGGCCAAAACAATTAAAATGAGCACTGAGTTACACCCACCAAAGGAGAAAGGTCGAGGGTACTGTCCAAGAAAAAGGTAGGAGGACACTAGGAGGACATCGTGGCATCTTACCTAGTCTAATGCAGAAGGCAATAAGCACCCTTACCAGTGAATCTTCCTATTGTTCGATATCTTTCCTAGAAGCACTGCTTTCTCTTGTAACAATTTTAGTTTCTTCTTCTTCTGACTGCACTGCTTTAAGGGATGTGGGATTAAGGCCAACTTTTCTCCCTCTTCTCAAAGATCTGGATCCACAACACATACACTTGGTAACAGATGTTGTGCATGTTCTTGAGGCCTTTATAGACTATAGTAATCTTACTGCAATCTCATTTAAGGATTTAAAAGGCTTGGATAGCACCATAGCACGCTTGAAGCTTGAGGTATGCCATTTTGAGGGGAGAGTAAAGAAGTGGAGTGGAGAATCACAATCAGGTTTCAAAGGAAACACAGATAGCTCAATCTGACACATTGGTCCCTTATCATAGAAGACTTCTTATGAAGGCTTTGCTTTGTGCTATATCTCTTGGCACATATGCTCTTGGAAATAATGCAAGGCTGTATGGATTTGAAGAGAGTGCTTTGACATTTTTCTTGTGCACTATATTCAGAAGATCAAAAGACTTTGATGGTGAGGTATTTTCATTTGCAGCCACAGTCATGAGTGATCTTATTTACAAAATTCCAACTTGCTATTCTAGATGTTGCTGGTCTTCCGAACGTAATTGTTTTTTTTGGACGCTATCATGGTTGGTGTCTTCCCTTCTGCAGATGCAGTAGCTTGTATGCCACAATTATTGGATTCTTTGTGTCTTATTAACCTTATTCTTCAATCTATTTCAGGAAGGATGCTCATTCTGTAGTCTCATAATATACATAGTTCAACATTGTGAACCCTGAGGTTATTATTTGTAAAGATCCTAATTTTCGGCTGCAGAGGTTCCAGGGATCTGAAATAGGGTTTCGAGTTCGTCTTCTTGATAACCACTGGATTTGAGCGCTGGGAAGTGTTTATATTCTCAGACATTTACTCGAGCATTAGCACACAAATTAGACCATGAAACTCCCATGCCCCTTTTAAAGATATATTGTTTATCATTTCGAGAGAATCAGGGGCTTGAGCCATTAATAGTGGCAGTCATTTAGCATAAAAGGAAGACCATTTTTATAAACATACCTTTGTATCCATTTCTCTATGTTGATCCTCATATTATTATTTTGATCTACTGCAAACTCGATCTCCTTCACATCAAACCATTGTCCAAGATCCTCCTTAGTTGGTCTCCACATCCCCCTCAATCACAGATCCCGATCCCAACAAAAGAACCATTTGTTGGCGCGCAGTGGGCAGACCATGGGTTCAACATTAATTCACCAACAAAACCCTAAATATATCATCCCCTTCAGAATCACCTGCAAGAAGGTGAAGTCTCACCCGATGTATCTATAGGGACTACAAGAACTAGGTTTCCAAAATCATGGAGGAATGGGAGGCATTCATCATATTTTTCATACTTAACATTCATTCATTATACCAAATATGTTGTGTGTCGAATCACCATAGAATCTAACTTATGTGTATTATCCATTCATACATTATATGTGTTCCATAAACCAAACAAAAAACAAACACGTCACAACACAACATACATCACGACCCAAAGATTTAATGTGGTTCACCCCAAATTTGGCTATGCCCATAGAGACAAGCTTTTTATATTATCATACAACATCATCTCTTACAAAAGGTGTGCATTGCACTCATACAAGATGTATCATTTATAACCCACATGACTTACCATTCACACATACAGTGCACACTTAGTTCATTATGCCTTACTCTTCATACATAAACTAGTCTTCTATACTCACTATTCCGTTCCATTCAATTATCAAATTACAAATACTCATATGGTCTCTCTCTATTAACTATGAACAAACTACCTCTACCCAAAAACCCTTTACATATTTATACATTGATATTAAGGCTTATCCCGTTACAAAATGGACCAAAATGTCTAACTACATCTAACCAAATTCTTCCTTCCGCACAATTTGACCCCTGAAAATGTGCTGACTGTCTTCCTTTCTTCCATGCGCGCTGCTCCTTAACCGACTTGTCACACAGTTTTCTACTGCGCGATTCCCAAAATTTCCTACTCCAATAGCCCCCCAACACTCACTTTTGGCTCATCCCTATCTATTCATTTTTATTGCTTCGCTACCTTCAATGTCGTAATGAGTTTCTCAAAATTCTCCCTAGAATTTGTGATCTTTTCCCTTACTTCTACTTCCTGCGCTGATATTTCTTTCGTAGCCTGTGTAGTGATAGGTGTATGTTTCTTCTCTTCACTCTCTTGTACTACTTTCTTCACCTTGCCTTGTACTATTGTGATTTCTTCTATTGCCTTGAACGCTTCTTCTTGCAATGGCTCTAACTTATGTGCCACCATCTACTGCTTAACTCTTATTTAACTTATCTCTCAATTTACCTACATGTTCACCACTATGGAAACCATTAATTTTCCCTTTACGGGTAGAGTACTCATCATGTATTTAATCTTCTGCACCTTCTCTTGTGAATTATGTAGCTTATGATCTGATGCTTTTATTTTTGCAATCTCCATTAGCGTAGTCCATACTTGTGTGCTTTCTTCGTAAATCTTCACACATTCTTCATCCATGCTCTTCATGCTTTCTACTTTCATTGCAACTCTCTTCTCTCTCTCTCTGCTCTCTTTATTCTGGTGGCGTACTCTATGTCTAGCGTGCTTCCAAATCAATAATCTTCATGCAAAAGTCGTGTATGGCTTCACCGATCTTCATGAATTTTTCTTATAAAGGGGTGTCTGCCTCCATAAACACTTTTGAAATGTTACTATAGACCCCCTGTACTACATGTTTCAATATTTATGTCCTTTGCGCTGCCTCATCCATATCCTTCATAATTTTTTTACATTCTTCCTGTAACACATCCTTATCTGGAACTACCTTGGTCAACTCCATCGATGTTGACACCACATGCAATTGAATTTCCTACGTGATGCTTGTTTGTAAACTATGTAATACTTATATGGGAAACTAAGACAACACCAAGTCGATATGAATAAGTTCCTTTGCATGCGATTTGAATGAAATTTTCTTTGTTGATTTCCTGAATATTTTAGCAGAGCAGATCCAAAGATTTATTCAATAGAATGGAAGATACTGCACTGTGGTTCCAAGAAACTATACTCTTGAGTTGATCCAGGTAGTTAATATTATAAGAAATCGGGTATCACGCGCAATCAATTACTATCTGGATAGTATACTGGGAGGTTACATTACTGAATTTGCGATAGATTGTACTCAGTCGTATAATACTACTGAAATGGAATACTTTAAGGGTCCGCGCGAAAGATACTTGAAGTCACTATCTAGATGGATTAAGATGTTGTTGTGTGATAAGGGAGTTTTGAATATGGAATCTGATTGATTTAGCACTCAATCTCCTTTGTGCATAAGGGGGACTAGGGGCTGACTAGGGAATGGTCTGAGTGTTGCAAGGAAGAATGAATAAGGAACATATGATTTGATGATGCCGAGAGAAGAAGAAGGTGCAAGAGAAGAAGAGATTTGGATATTGTGTAGTGGAAAGAGGTTTTAATATAATAGGAAGAGGACCGTGGAAAATAGAGAATAGCAACACAGTGAGATTGAAGAAAGAGACATTGATGTAATACTTAAGATTGTACCACACAAAGAATATCACCTCAGTCCGATAGAAGAAGATCCCACTCAGGTCAAAATCTACGTCGAACCCACGAACCCTTGTGCATCTCCAAGGTATGAAGTATGAAGAACATGACTTGATAGACGTAAAAAATTTCCCAGAGTTGACACCAGACAAGTATAGGATCGTAAATCTCACCTTGAATTCATAGGCTATAATAGTAGATCCACATGAATTAGCTATAGGGATAGAGAAAATTATCATTTTGAATATGTTATACATTTCACATTTTGGTAGGAGTGTGAAGATAAACATATGTGTCAAGTTGCTAATCATCTGTGTCCATGGAGGATTTCTATGGTTGGATAGGCTGGCGTGGATAGACACTGAATGCGTTGTGTGGATCACTAGGTTACCATCAGTAGGGGAAACCCCATTGCCATTATTCAAAGACAAGTCGAAGGAGAAGGAACTGGTAGAGAAAATGAAGGATAAATACAACACATTCAGTGGAGAGTGTGGTTTGGACATGCTAATTATTAATGATGATACAGTTAGGGTCACGATGCAGGTGATGGCCTATAAGTTGTTACGAAAATTCCGTAAAAATCAAGTACCAACAGGGGTAATTACAACAACCGAGAAGTGCGTTGCAGGAGTACAAATAAACCGGGTGACATTCATGTTAAAACCATTTTTTATGGACTGCAAGGAGGCACAAGATAAGGGAACATAATTTCACTATTCATGGTTGTTGATATTAATTGCATTAGTGGCTTGTAGAGAGTCAGAGGAGACTCAATTCCTGGGAGCTACAAAGAAACCATGTTTGCAACGAGATATGTGAACTTGTGGCATAGTGCGCATAAGTAGAGACAATTGGATAATAACGTTACGTTCTATGTGTACAAAGAGGTAATTCGACAAAGCATCCATAATACAACCGACATACTATCACATGTAGTGAAATAATACAAGGGGTTTTCACACTTTAAAGAAGGAAGACATCATATGTATGTCCAAGACAAGAAGGACCCAGATTAGTATTAGCTGTGGAGTAGATATAGAGTGACAGAAGATGAAGTTAGAAAAACTATAGAATACTGGGATGAAGAGTGGATAATCCCATAGATAGAACCAAGGAAGGAGACAGAACTAGAGGGCAACATAACCAGAAAAAGATTAAGAAGAAGAAGAAGGAGAGAAAGGAAATGGCGAAGAAGATGTGCATGAAGTCCCACCATCTATTGGAGAGAAAATAAAAGAACACCCTAAGGGACCAATAGGACAACATCGGAAGAAGAAAAAATCCATAAAGAAAGTGGCCATTCGAGCATTAACAAATGATGACTTAGACAAGATCGTGGATCAAGTTAAGGAGGTTACTGACGAGGATTTTGAGCAAGCGGTGTAGAATCAAGAATAATTGNGACAACATCGGAAGAAGAAAAAATCCATAAAGAAAGTGGCCATTCGAGCATTAACAAATGATGACTTAGACAAGATCGTGGATCAAGTTAAGGAGGTTACTGACGAGGATTTTGAGCAAGCGGTGTAGAATCAAGAATAATTGCACTCAAACATGAAATCATATATTTCCGCACTGCAACAAATTTTGGAGACACTAGGATCAGTCATGTTAGAACATGAGAACAAGAGAATATGAAGAATATAGCACATACGATAGAGGATCAATCGACGACATCCCACTTATCTACAACATCAGGAGAGCATCGGGTGATGAAGATAGTAGATGGAGCTTTATAATTCCCTATGATAGAGTTGCAAGGGAATGAAAGGGAACTTAGTCATATTGACTTGCTATTGTCTCAGTTTCTTGTAGAAGTTTTACATAGTTTGCAGATGAGTGTCATGTAAGAAATTTAATTGTGCACGGTGTCAACATCGGTGGAGTTGACTAAGGTAGTTGCAGATAAGGATGTGCTACAAAAATAATGCAATAAACTCATGCAAGAGAGGGATGAGGAAGCGTAGAGGACAAAAAGATTGAAACATGTGGTATAGGGGGTCTATAGTAACATTTTAGAAGTGTTTATGTAGGTAGACGCCCCTTTATAAGAACAAGTCACAAATATCGGTGAAGCCATACAGGGCTTGCACATGAAGATGATTGATTTGGAAGCACACCAAACACCAAGTATGCCACCGGAAGAAAGAGAGTAGAGAGAGAAGACAATTGCGATGACAACAAAAATCATGAAGAGCATGGATGAAGACTCTGCGAAGCTTTATGAATAAATCACACAAGTATGGACTGCACTACTAGCGAATGAATAAATAAAAGAATTAGATTAGAAGCTACATAATGCGCAAGATATGGTGCAGAAGATTAAAGACACGATGATAATCTACCCACAATGGAAAAGATGGAAGCCTTAGTGGAGAACATGCAGATAAATTAGGAGATAAATCAAATCAGTGCTGGGCAGCAAACATTGTCATAGAGGTTAGAGCCACTACAAGAAGAATCCTTCAAGGTAACAAAATAAATTGCAACAGTACAAGGCAAGGTAAAGCAAGAAGTACAAGAAAGCGAAGAGAATCCGTAGACACCTATCACCGCACAGGCTGTAGAAGAGATATCAACGTGAGAAGTAGAAGTAAGGGAAAAGATCACAACTGCTAGGGAGACTTTTGAGAAACTCATTATGAAACTAAAGGTAGTGAATCAACATAATTGAGTGGCTCGGGACGAGTCACAGGTGAGTGTTGGGGGTTTGTTGGAGAAGGAAATTTTGGGACAATTTTTGGGAATCACGAAGGAGAAAATTGCACGACAAGTCAGCTAAGTAGCAGTGCGCATGGAAGAAAGGAAAACAATTATCACATTTTCATGGGTCAAAGAATGTTGAAGGCAAAAGTTAGTTAGAAGTAGTTAGACATTTTGGTCCATTTTCTAATGGGCTAAGCCATAATATCAATGTATAAATATGTAATGGGTTTTTCGGTAGAGGTAGTTCGTTCATAGTTAATAGAGAGATACCATATGAGTAGTCGTAAGTTGACGATTGAGTGGAATTTAATAGTGATTTCATGAGTTCAAAATACTATTTGGTATGTATGAGGAGTGAGGAAGAATGAACTAAGTGTGCACTATATGTGTGAATGGTAAGGAATGTTGGGTTATAATTGATATATCTTGTTTGAGCACAGTACACACCTCACTAGTACATATGATCAAATTTGTGATGGTTTTTCGTTGCTTTTGCCACACTTATCTGTCGCAATTTCCACGAAATCGAAGACTTTTTTTCGTCGCTATATCCATGAACTAGGTGTTTGTGGAAACAACGATGAAATTAGCTCTCCATGTTTCATCACCATCAATATGGGTTAAACCTATGCATCATTGAAATTGGTTCGAAACTCCGTCGCAATTACGACGAAAAACCGTGGCAATGTAAAAAAAATTGTGGAAAGTTGCAACACAAAAGCGTGGCAATAGTGACGAAAATTTATGCCAAGACAAAAAATTACGATGCAGATGTTGTATGTACAATGCAAAAGCATGGAAAATTGCAACGGAAAACCATGGAAATTTAAAATTTTTTATGGAAAGTTGCGACGCAAAAGCGTGGCAATAGCGACAAAAAGTTATGCTAAGACAAAAACTTACGACGCAAATGTTGTATGTGCGACACAAAACCATGGCAAATTGTGACGAATAAAAATTGGTTTCCGATGACCTATTGTCGATATTGCGACGTGTCCTTTAAGTTTAAAAAAAAAAAATACACGAGATATGGTATTACCATATTACATTGTAATATGGTATACCATATTACAGTGTAATATGGTAATGCCATATTACATTGTAGTATGGTATTACCATATTACATTGTAATATGGTAATGCCATATTACAATGTAGTATGGGATTACCATATTGCATTGTAATATGGTAATTCCATATTACAATGTAGTATGGGATTACCATATTACATTGTAATATGGTAATGACATATTACAATGTCTCTACTTTCTCAACAAGATGCAATAAGTTCTTTTTAAAAACAACTTAGGATAGTGATTTGTCCTGAGTGGGATGGTGACCTTGGCATTCAACAAGATAGTAAGTAATTCATTGATGACA
>SNQJ01S0212215.1:0-11507 GCA_010110895.2 Picea sitchensis | reverse complement strand
TATGACACGCTTGGCCTGTTTCTTTCTAGTTTGTGTCTGATGTTACATGAACTTATCATTTAGTGATAGATCTGTTTTCAAGCTAATGTCAATAGAGTAGGAAGTGGTCGTATCTTGTTTTGTCCACAGACCTCAGCGAGGAGAAAAGGATTGGAGCGCAACTCAGAGCGTGCAGGGACAAACGTCGATTGAAAGGTACTTTTGTTATCCTCCCTTCTCATGCATTAGTTTAGATGGATTTGAAAGTAAGTCAGTGTCCACGTTAAGCATTTTTATGTCTAGGGTTAAGGTCAAGCCTTAGAGGTGATCTACCTGTCTGCAGGGAGATTTCCCTACAACAGTATTGGCATTAGGATTTGTGAGTCGTGAAGTGCCGAGGAGCCAAGGTTCGTGTGGATGCGTGGCAGAGCATAAGGCCGGACCGCACGGTCGAGGGTGGACACGTGTTGCCTGGAGACAGGAGTCAACACTCCATTGAATTCTCACATCTCTGCGATTCGCAGAATAGGAGGGTGAAAGCCCGAGGGTTCAACCTGCGAGGTTGTGAGGCTGCGAGAGGCGCTAACATTTAAGCCTAGCCCACGGTTGCATGTGGTGAGGGTACTAGTAAAGGAAGGAGATATACCTGTAATTCCATATCGGGTATTGCAAGAATTGAAAGGGAAAGTTGGAGGCTTTGAGTCACAAACTCGCGAGATAGCGAGGTTTAGCTGATCTCCCAGTAGAAAAGAGGAGACCTCGAGGAAAGATTGTTGTGGGTGCAGATTTCCCGATAGGGAAATAGAAGAACCTTCGAGTTCTTCGAGCCGAGACGAAGAAGGTCCTGTGAGAGCGGACGTGCCTGGGTGGCGTGCTCTGCGTCACCTTACACTTGGATGGAGAGGCTCATCAGTGGTGGTACCATGGGCTATTAATGTTGGGTTATTCCAATGTTACATCATATGAGGATTTCACCCAGAGGCTTATAGACAAGTTCGATAGGAAATATCCTGAGATCCACTTCAGGGAGTTGGCATATCGCAGGAAGACATGTACACCATAGGCATACATCACATAATTTCAGAGGATGGAAGTCAGGGTGACTGGTATTTTTGAGTATATATTGATGATTTTATTCATTGAGGACTTAGTTGAAACCTTGAGAGGTTGGGTGAAGTACTTCTGAAAAACGATACTATAGGATGCGGTGATGAAGACCCAGAACATGGAAGACAGAGAAGCCAAGAAGGTACCAGCGAAATCCTTTATTCCACAAAAGGGTCAAGTGATAGAGCCTCCCTAAAAAACATGGATGGAGAAGGAATTGATGAATGAGGAGACTCAGAGAGACTAATGAGGAATAAGCTATGCTATAGTTGCAAGGAATCATGGGAGTCAGGTCATTGATGTGTGAGAAAGGGTAAAGTCCATTAAATTGAGGTAGTTTATGACAAGGAGGATAACGACGAGGATGAGATAGTTCACTTACAAGATAGTGGACAGAGAAGTGGTGAGCCACCACACATAGATATTATAGACCAAGTGCCATTGCAGGAGAACACTTTTGAAATATTGTAAGTTTGAAGAATATTCTAATTGATTTTGAGTTATTATCTTATAGATCAAATCCCCTTTGCAGATTGATCATGTCGGGTCTTGTATGATATCAAATCCCCTTTTGTGGATTGGTCAAACTGCATTTTTATAGTGGTATTTGTAAAGTCGAACCCTAGTAATTATAAAGTGGTTTTGACCACTTCTAGGAGAACTCGGTTCCACTAAGTGAAGAGACAAAACCATAGAACCTCCTCAACTAGTATTTATATGTGAGGATGGTGCCTAACTTGTACACACTCACACTAACTCATCTAGTGTGCATATCTTGAAGGCAGTTGCAGTTGCAGGAGGAAGGAGAAGAGAGACACATGCTCAGTCTTGGTTTATCTTTGGTGTTTTGGGCTTAATCTTGGCATTGTATTGGAAATCTATTATTGAGGAAGTTTTTGTTGGGTTTTCTCCCCCATGAGGGTTTCCTAGGATAAAATGTTGTGTACCTTGTGATTGTGTTTCTTTCAATGATCCTTCTTATACTGTTGTTTTGGAAATGCATTGAATGACCATGTAATTTGGAAATAACCTAATAACAAAACTAAAAATTAACATGGTATCATATCTTAATTGAATAGAGAATCTTTCACTGGGTATCTACAAATGTCATTGTGGTCGTACAAGAAAATTAGGGCTTTTTACTGAAGAGGAATTTATGACCAAAAACTATCTTGGGAAGTGTGACTTTCCCTAGTACATCTTTTGGTAGCTTGATCAAACTTTTTTAGTTTCCAGATTCTCTGGAAAGTCAAACCCTAGTTTTGACTAGTACCAGAAAAGTAGAAAACCAAGAAACCAGAAGTAGTACCAGAATTATCAGTCCATAATTGTGGAGGCCAAGTTTCAAGGGGTAGAACATGGAATTTTATGAAATAGTCAACTCCATCAAACTCACCTCAGCTCAGCGCATCTCCTGGTAAGTTCATATTCATTTTCTGAGCACTTTCATTTTCTAGTTATTTTCCTAGCTCCGGGTCAAGATGCCTGCAAACACAAATCTTGTTGAAAATTTAGAAGGTGTGGAAAATTTGTGTGCCTGGAAGTAGATAATTTGACTCATTCTTAAAGAGAATGACCTTGCAAAATTCATAAAATAAAATTTACCGGAACCCAAAGAAGATGAAGCCAAAGAGAAGTACAAGAAGGATATGATTAGGGATAAAATAATAATTGCAGATTTGATTAAAGACTGTTGGAATAATGATTCATTTATCATATTCTAGATGTATTTTTTTTAGTATTAGTGTTATTTGGTATGTCTAGAAATTATAATTAAGGTTAGGAATTATATTTGAGAGATCCATGGAGAGATTATTAGAGAGATTGTTGAGAGATTGTAGGAGAAGATGATTTCCCGTAACATCTTCTCTCATTGTATTTATTCATTCTTTGGAAATAAAGTTTTTTGAGCTGAGTGTTCATTGTTATTGTTTAATTGCTCCACTATTATTATGGTGTATTTTCTTCATTTGGTATCAGAGAAATGGAACAAAGAGCTGTCAAATTCGTTGATTGTTGTCTGAGCACATGTGAAGTGTTAAACCTGGAATTTACATATTGTACCTACGTGGAGCATGAGGCCTTCTCTAGAGTGTGAGACTTCCATTGCGTGGAGTGTCGAGCACTCAAGTGCGTCAAGCAACGATTTCATACCTATCTACAAAAGCGATGTTCGTTGTTGTAGTTGTGTAGAGGAGAGTCATGAGTTGAAGGAGATGCTAGATCTACGTGCTGGAGGAAGAGCCTCTCATTGTTGAAGAGAGATAGCATGATGTGTAGGAATAAAGTGAAGTAGATGTGTAAGGGGTGTAATATCTAGATGCCTATGTGAAATTCTGGTGAGGGCAATTTCTATATTAAATGTGCATCATGGTCTGTGTACGGGTGCATAATAACGCTCTAAAACAGTGTGAACATCAATTCGGCCAACAATTTATTGAATTACTAAATATGAACTGTTTAACTACAAAGCTGTAGGTCTTGCAGATCATTTTGAATTTGTGGGAAAGCGATTTCAAAGATAACAATAATCCATGTAGGACGCAATAATAACAACATTATTCTCTCTTCACCACAATCTTTCAGGTGGAAAACTCCTTTCATCAATACCCTTGGAAATTATTCTCTAACAAGTCCACAAAATTGCCCGAATCTCCCACAACTGGGGTTTCTAGACACCAGATTTTATCACACATCAGTAAAAGAGATTATTTTAAATCTCTTATTATTTTTGGGTACAATTTTTTTTTAAAGGGTGTTTTTATAATCTAGAAAAAATCAATACTTGTTAGTGAAGGGAGATATAAGAAGTGTTGATTTTAATCCTTTTAAAGAATTGAGTTGTTCTCTCTTCATTGTACTCAAACATTAATAAAAGAATTATATTTTTGGTGGTGTTTGAGTCCCGATTTTTGGGACATTGGTTCTCGTCCCGGGCGAAGTGTGACACTTTATTTTTCTCTTGAGTATTCTTCTTCTCACATTCTTATTTATTCTTCATGGCCACAAGAAATATTGTGTTGCCTAAACTTGTTGGCACAAATTATTTCTATTGGAGCAAACAYTTGCAACCTATATTCATCACTAAAGATTTATGGGATCTTGTAATTGATGGATATACTACGCYTTCTGCTGATGAATTAAAAACATTAAGTGATGATCACAAGAAAKATTTAAATGAAATTATTAAGAAATATAATGAAGCACTTTCACTTATAGGGAGCACAGTTGAAGAATCTATATTTACAAGAATTAATGTTGCAGAATCATCCAAGCAAGCTTGGGATATTTTAAAGAATACATATGAAGGTGTGGTTGTAGATAAATTGCAAACACTAGGAGAAATTTTTAAATTTCAACATGCAAAGTAATGAATCTATTCATGATTACATCACAAAGATGTAAGATCTTGTTAATCAGATGAGGTCCTTAGGTGAAGATGTTTCAGAAAGGAGACTAATTGACAATATTTTAAGAAGTGTTTTTCCCAAGTTCCAAATGGTCACCATTAGTATTATGGTTTCCAAATATTTAAATACAATGAAGATCGATGAACTAAGTGGATTTTTGCTTACTGTTGAAGAAAATCAACCAACTGGAGAAGTGGAGCATGATTTTTCTACAAGGCATAGAGGAAGAGGAAGAGGTATAAGTCAATATCAAAATCAGAGTCATAATATAAATCCACAAAAATCACATAATTATCAAGGAAATGCATTTAGAGGAAGAGGAAGAATCCCAAGTTAGTTCAGAGGAAATTTAAATCAATTCAGAGGATGAAGCAGATGCGGTTTTCGTGGAAGAGGAAGAGGAAGAGAAGGATCTCAAGAATGATAAGGTCCATAGTGTCATTATTGTCATAAATATGGTCATCTTGAAAGAAATTGTTATGCAAAAATTAGAGATATGGAAAACAAATGTGCTAATATAGTTATAGAAGAAACCAAGAATGAGAAGTTATTCATATCAATTTTCATGGGACATAATGAAGAAGGTGAAGCATGGTATATTGATTCGGGATGTTCAACTCATATGACATTCAAGAGGAGTTGTTTACTAGAATTAATGGCAACTATTCTGGTAAAGTTGTATTTGGTGATCATAGAGTTTTAGAAGTTAAAGGGAAAGGCACAATTTCAATTCCAACATTGCATGGAAAGAAGAAGTTTATTGATGACACATTATTGACAACAACATTGAAGAAGAACCTACTTTCTGTAGGATAGATGATGGAGAAGAACTATAAGTTAGTGTTTGATAACGAGGAATGTTTAATCATGGATAAGTTGAATCATAATGCAGTTGTGGAAAAAGGAGAAATGATCGAAGATAGAATTTCCAAGATTTCTTTTGATTCAAGTAATTCACAAAGTTTGAATGCAACAAAAGAGATGAACAACGAGGTTTGACATTTAAGAATGGGATATTTGAATTTTTACAGTTTGGTGTTTCTTCGAAAGCAAAGACTATGGTGAATGGTCTTCCTTATATCAAGAATGATGATGAAGTGTGTGAAGGATGTATTTTTTGGAAACAACACATGGAAATTTTCTCAAATAGAACTTCGAAATCTAGTGAACATATAGCGTTGGTGCATTCAGATTTGTGTGGTCCAATGGAGACAATGTATTTTGGAAAGGCTCGTTATTTTTTTTATTTGGTATCAGAGTAGGAAGAATTTGACTCTTGAAGAAGCATGGTCAAGACATAAACCAAGTGTTGCACATATGAAATTTTTTGGTTGCATTGCATATGCACATGTTCCGAAGGAAAAGAGAAGAAAATTGGATGATAAAAGTGTGAAGTGTATTTTCATTGGTTACAGTATCGAAACAAGAAGTTACAGGTTGTTTGATCCTCAAGAAAATAAAGTAATAATAAGTAAAGATGTTGTATTTGATGAGAAGGGAATTTATCATTCAGAACTTGTACAATTGAAATTAAAAGAAGATACAATTACTATTGATGGTGAATCACATTCCAAGTCAGTAAAGGAAGATGAACCTAAGAAGAAACCTAAGTGGTTTGAAAGAAGTCATTCTGAAAGAAATATGTTAGATAGAAATTTTGAAAGAAGGATCACCAGATCCAAAAGTAATCTTGTGAATTATGCACTTATGACATAGGTAATGAAGATGGATTAACCACAAACTTATGCAGAAGCATCAAGAAAGAAAGAATGGAATGAATCTATAGAATCAGAGTTGAATTCTTTGGTGAGGAATGATACATCGGATTTGGTGAACTTACCAAAAGGTAAAGAGGTGATTGGTACTAAATGGGTTTATAAAACTAAGTATAAATCARATGGAACAATTGATAAGTATAAGGCTCSTTTAGCTACAAAAGGTTATGCACAGAGAGAAGGTATTGATTATACTKAGACATTTTCCCTAGTGGMAAAGATGGATACAATCATGAAGGTTTTTTCATTAGTTGCTCAGTATAAATGGAAATTTTTTCAAATGGATGTTAAGTCATCTTTCTTGAATGGTTATGTAGATGAATAAATTTATGTGGAGCAACCTGAAGGAGAAATTTATGTGGAGAAGCCTACTCGTAATACTTGGGTTTATTTCTTGAAATCAAAAGATGAAGTACTTGGAAAGTTCAAGGAATTTAAAGCCTTGGCAGAAAACCTCTCTAAAAGGAAAATCAAGATACTCAGGTCAAAAAATGGAGGAGAGTACACTTCAAATGAATTCATAAGATTTTGCAGATATGTTGGTATTAATAGGGAGCTCATCACTCCCTATAATCGTCAACAAAATGGTGTAGTAGAAAGAAATAATAGAACAATTATGGAAGCAGTATATACTATGATTCACGATCAAGATATTCCAATGCACTTGTGGTCTAAAGAATTAAGAACAACAGTATATGTCCAAAACAAATTATCCCATAGTGCACTTGGATTCAAAAATCCCGAAGAAATGTTCACTAGAAAGAAGCCATAAGTAATCCATATAAAAACATTTGGTTGTCTAGTATTTGTACACATTCCAAAAGAAAAGAGAAATAAGTTGGATCCTTCAAAAAAGAAGGGAATATTTGTTGGATACTATGAGGTCTCTAAGGCCTTCAGAATTTGCATACCAGGTTACCATAATATTGATATCAACATAGATGTAACCTTTGATGAAGATGCAACACTGAAAATATCAAGGAAACTTCATCTTGAAGAAGTATCTGAAGAAGAACCTGTAGCTACCAGAGTTGCATGACCCATGAAGGAAGTTACAGTTAACCCTGATGATGCAATTCCATAAGATCACGGTATGATAAAATCTCAAGAATCTCATCGTATGACGATATATCACAAGATAAAGGTAGCTTGGGAAGGATAACTTATTCAAGATATAGAGAAGTATGGTGCCCCAAGATGCATAAAAGTATGGTGACACAGAAGGAACCATGAGACAAAGGAAGAAACCTAATCCATTCTCCAACTATATGGCCTTGATGTGTGATCTCATGGAAAAGGAACCTACTTTCTTTGAAGAAGTCATTCAGAAGAAAGAATGGATAGATGCCATGATAGAAGAATACTAGTCCAGTATAAATAATGATGTATGGGAAGTAGTTCCTAGACTAAAGAACAAATATTTGGTATCTTCCAAGTGGATATACAAAATGAATCATGTAGTGGACATAAGTATCGAAAAACATAAGGAAATATTTGTGGCTCGTGGATTTTCTTAAAAGGAAGGTTTTGACTATGAAGAAACATTTTCTCATGTAGCTAGATACACTTCTATCAAAACCATCATATCTCTTGCAGTAAAGATGAAGTGGAAGCTACACCAGATGGATGTGAAAACAACTTTTCTAAATGTTGTTATTGAAGAAGAAGTGTATATAGAACAACCACAAGGGTTTGAAGTTAAAGATAGAAAGATTCCTGTATGTTGGTTGAAGAAAGATTTGTATGGTTTGAAGCAAGCTCCTATTGCTTGGTATGGTAGAATTGATAGTTTCCTCACAATATTGGGATTTACCAAGAGTAAATTTGATCCTAACCTATACTTCAAGGTTATGAATGATGAGCTAGTTATATTTCTATTATATGTGGATGATTTATTCTTGACAGGAGAATAAAAAATCATCACAGATTGTGAGAAGAAACACACTGCAGAGATTGAGATGAAAGACCTAGGCCCCATGCATTATTTCTTAGGTATTCAAGTTTGGAAGAGCCCATAGAATATATTCCTTAACTAATGGAAGTATGTAGTTGAAATACTGAATAAATTTGACATGTTGGAATGTAAATCCATGAACACAACCATGGAAATGAGTTTGAATATGTAACGTCCCCGACCACCCAGGGCTGGGCCATGCTACACCAGAGAATTTTTTCGTTATCTCACTGCGGAACATACTGTAACATACCCAGTATCAAACTAAGCTATGCCACATAAATTTTTCGAACTGCATGCAATTAAAATATATACACACAGAACTCTTACGGAAGGATTATATATAAAAAATAAACAAACAAATACATTGTGTAATTGCATGGATTCATACTGAAATGACAGTAACATATACATGAAACATATATAGGAAATACCCATAACAATAAACACAATTATAATCACACATATGATAACCCATAAAAATAAGCACGTAAATAAAAATGCAGCATATAAATTTATCACACAATTGGCACTTATCTTGGTAAGAATGTCACCAACTGTGTGCAGACCTTACATGAACCTCCCAACCTTAGACCACATTGTTCATCACTCTCAACAGTGAGTCACCCCTGATCTGGGACTAAACTCCACCTGGGTAAAGGGATTCCTAACCAGGCTAAAGGATCATAGACAATAGGAAAGACTCTGTCTCAAGTGCCAACTCAAACTAACAACCTACAATCCCTCATTCCCCACATGCTTGTCACACCCAGGACATGTGCCCCTTCTCTAATCAACAGTCCTTCTGTTGCCCCACTTTCTTTCTGAGCTTTAACAACAGGTCGGATAGGAAGTCTCAGAGCACTGTAGTTGCAGTTTAGCACCTTCAGGAAATCAATTCCCAATAATTCTCTCACCCAGAGAATTGCTCATGGGCCAGACAACCCGCCTCTTGATTATACCATGGGCCTGACAACATGCTTCTTCAGTCTAGCTCCCAATATAACCAACTACAAAAACAAGTATGGATATGGATACAGGTTCAGGTACATTCATGAAGGTGCGAAGGATATCTCCATGGGTGTGTGGATGCTCATAGGTGATTGACTAGATGACTAAAATGATGGAAATAATGATGGAAAAGATGATAGGAAATGAACTAAGTCCTAACAATATGTATGCATGTCCCCAACATGACACTTGTCATGTTGGGAGATACTTTGGCCCAGTTGTCTTCAACTTTAGAACTTAGGATAAATAATTATCCATACTTTATGATTTAAGAAATATTAATATAATATTACTTTTTGGCTTAATATCCCTAGATTAGCCCCTTTCATTAACTTAGCCCCTCCCTTTATCTAACTAGCGTATTTTAGTCACTCATCTATTTTATCGTGGTCGGTCTATGTGTGACGATGTATTTTATATTAATCATGAGACATATACAAAAATAGGTGCACTGGCCTTCAATATATAGGCTCTCTAGCCTAATCAAAACATAAGCATCCTCGCTTATAATAAATGGCTCACCAGCCTATAAAACATAGCATATACAGAAGGGGCTCATTGGCCTCACAATCGTGCGCACTTAAGATGTTGCGTGTGGTATCCTGGAATGTGCACACTTCATCATTTCACTGCACAGTACATGCGCGCACTATGCCATGAAAGGTGCATACAAAATTATATCAAAACAACTCACCATATTAAGTGCATTTTCTTTTACATTTCCAATTGGGTTTGGCCTTAGGGATATTACAATCCCCTCCCCTTATTTATGCACTATCCTCAGTGCATCATGTACCCATATACAACAAAATTTCAAAAATCCTCAAAAAGATGCGGGTATTCTGCCTGCATTGCATCCTCATGCTCCCAAGTAGCATCCTCAGGACCATAGCAGGTCCATTGGACCTTTAGAAGCCCTATGGCTCGATTCTAGAGATGTTTGATTTTCCGGTCCAAAATGCGCACTAGATGCACTTGAAAAGTGCCTTCTTTCTCCACCTGAATCACATTCCAATCAATAACATGATTAGCATAAGGTATATATTTCTTGAGTAATGATACATGGAATACATTATGAACAGACATAAATGCAGGCAATGCAATAATATAAGCTACTGGACCAATCCTCTCTAATATTTCAAATGGCCCACAATAGCGAGCTGCCAACTTTGAACAGTTTCCCAACTTCAGGGAACTTTTTTTGGCCTTCACTTTCAATAATACATGATCACCCACTTTAAATTCCCTGTGAGTTCTGCCTTTATTAGCATATCTTTTCTGCATGTCTTGGGCAACCTTTAAATCTTGTTTTATTTTTATCATTTTCTCTTCCATTTCCCTGAGAAAATCTCGCCCAACCACTACTCTATCTGTTGGGTTATCCCAACTTATTGGAGTGTTAAAGTTTCTTCCATAAAGTTCCTCAAATGGACTCATCTTTAGAGATGCTTGGTACCCATTGTTATAATAAAACTCTACCAAGTGTAGGTAGTCTTCCCATTTTGATGGTTTATCCATCACATACATCCTTAACATGTCTTCAATCACTTGATTCACCCTCTGTGTTTGTCCATCTTATTCTGGATGATAAGCTATACTAAAATTCAAATTTTTTCCAAATCCATTAAATAACCCTTTCCAAAATTTTGAGGTAAATTTTAGATCTCTGTCAGACACAATTGTCTTGGGTATGCCATGTAATCTAGCAATTTCCCTCATATAAACATCAACAATGTTCGTTGCCTTTTAAGTGAGCTTAACTGGAATAAAATGGGAAACTTTAGTAAGCTTATCCACAACTACCATGATATAATCATGTTTCTTGTTTCTTCTAGGCAATTTGGTGATGAAATCCATGGTTACAACTTCCCTTTTCCACTCAGGAATGGGTAATGGCTATATAAAACTAGCTGGGTGTCTATGCTCATCCTTTACCTTTTGACATTCCAAACATCTGGCAATATAATAAACAATCTTTTCTTCATGCCTGGCCAATAATATTGGTTTTTGACAGCTGCAATAGTTTTATGATATCCTGGGTGCCCAGCATAAGGTACATTATGCATTTCTCTCAATATCATATTTTTCAATTCCTGCGGATTTGGTACATAAATTATGCCCCTGTACATGAGAATTTCATCATTAACTAGTCTGTATTCTTCAATTTTCTACTGCAAAATACCTTCCTGTAATTTTGTCACTAATTCCTTGTATTGCAAATCTGATTTGGCATCCTCTATAATTTTGTCCTTCAAATATTATTGGTACATG
>SNQJ01S0212214.1:15846-30899 GCA_010110895.2 Picea sitchensis | reverse complement strand
CTCTCGTCCATTCAATACTTTAGAACTAGGGAAAGAGTAGTATTCTGTCACAGTTTGTTCCAGATCCAGGTGGATCTGGGGAGATTGGTCTGTGTCCGCACTCACGAATTTATCCTTGAACATGGACTCTATAAAAGACCACTTGATACCATATATCTCCCATCTTGACTCATCTAAGAAGATGTATGATGCCCTAACAAACCTCTTATCAGTTAGAAACATTGGACAAGTAATGAGTCTGCAGAATGAGCTCCGCAACATGAAAATGAATGATGATAACAACATAACATCATAATTTGTGAGAATCTCTCAGTTAAGATATCAACTACAAGTTATTGAAGAGATCATTTAAGAGAAAGAACTGGTAAATATAGTACTCAATGGTCTTCCCAAGACATGGGATGCATTTGTCACAAGCATGAACACAAGGAAGGAGTATCCTACATTTGAAGAACTTTGGACCTATTTTGCACAAGAAGAATCAAGGATCAGTGCAAAAGAAAAACCCCAAAATAAATACGATGATCAATCTTTCACAGCAAGGTTCAAGAATTTCAGGAATAAAAGGAAGTTTGGCTCTAGGAAGAAATCAAATCAAGAGAAAGATATGTCAAAAATACAATGCTTCAACTGTCGAAAATTTGGTCACTATAAAAATCATTGTCTCGAGCTAAAGAAAAGGAAGGAAACACACGAAGCAACAGTTTTTCGAAGAAAAGGAACCCTCAAATAAGACCAAACAAAATAAAACAGACTTCTTCTTCTAAGACAAGGTAACAATACTCTTCATAGTTCTTGTGCATACCATGTTTACATAGTCTCTGTACATATCTTTCATATCTATTTCTTAGAAGATAATATGTTCAAAGACAAACCATATCTATGGAAGAACGACAAGATAAGGATTTCTATCACGATGACTACAAGTCGGGCAATACACATGAGAGGGTGAAGTACATCAACAACCCCTGGTAACAATTCATGTGGAAGTTATTACATAAGCAACAACTGCAAGATAAGCTGAAATAAGAATCAAACTTAAATAAACCTATAAGAAGTAAATACAGAAAGAAGTCAACAATCAAAAGGAAATTGGAAAAAGACTTATGACACTTTGAAGAAGGCAATAAGGATGCAAATGGAAGTGTGGGCTCTCTTAGTCAAAGGGAGTTGATTGCAAAATTCCAAAAGAAGAGCATGCATTCATGCATGAAGCAAGGATTAGGAGGAAGATAATCCTAAATAATATGATCTATTGAAGATGATGAAATATCTATCCATGGTAGAAACCATGAAAAGATGCACGTGTTCAAGTGTGACTTTAGAAGAAGTCTTCTTTGAAAAGAAGCCTTAAAGTATCCCTGGTTTTCCATCCACATCCATGATCCTATGATGAAGGAAAGAAGTTGGAATCTTCAGGGCATGGAATCTATAGAAAAATCCATGGACCCAAGAGCTAAAGAGAAATGTGAGGAAGAACATGAAGATTCCAAGAGAGAAAGAAAAACTAGAACAACCAGTCATTATATCAAGAATCACAAGACTACCGGCTTTATTTGAACCCTCTAGAAGCAATCGAGCAGAAGAAATGAAATTTGTGATGAAAAATAGTGTATACAAGACTTATGAATGAAAGCGTTGTGAGATCCAGAACTAAAGGTTCCCCCAGATGGAGGGAGAGGACTGTGATGATAGCTTGTTCCAGACATATCCCTATCTGAGACATTATATATCATGCAATATCCATGGGTTGGAGTTTACATCATATGAATGTAAGGACTGTTCTCCTCAACAGAGTAATCAAACAAAGAAGCATATGTAGAGAAACCTCAAGGTTTTGAGGTATACCAAAAAGAGACTCTTATATGCAGATGGAAGAAGACAACTTGGTGGAGAGCCTCCAATGCACAACAGAAGTGTGGTGAAAACCTTCTATAACAGAGATATTGTATCAGAATGGTTGCTTAGAACTCCAGAATGATGGATTGCCTATCCATGACAAGCTCTCATGATGACAAAAGAAGTACCACTTGTATATGTTCCAGTTTGACCCTTCCCACGATGTTGTGAACTAGCAAGAAACAAAAGAGATGAATCTGACTATGATATACTATAATGATCAGAGCTATATGAAGCCTTTAGATAAAAACCAGTGCTCCAAAAAAAACAAAGTACATTGAGATCAAGCATTACATTCTTCGTTATAAGGTCCAGAAAGAAGAAGTGGTTCTCAAATATATCTCCACAGATGAGCAGATAACTAGATATTTTGATAAATCCTCTATCCAATATGAAAGAGTTTTCATACACAAGAAACAAGTTGGAGCTCGTGGAGACGACTTCCTTATTGAAAGGGAAGAGATGACTCCCAGGTTGGGAGGGAGCATTGATATGTTATTGATTTATGGACAGTCATTTTTCAATTTGAAAAATGGTCCAGGATGAACAATCCCTTTCTAGTTCTAAAAGTGTTTGTGATTTCTGACGGACAGGCATTTTCCAGTTTGGAAAAAGGTCCATATCGAACGGTCATTTTCTAAATGAAAATGGTTCAATGGATTGTTGATGTACCATATATAGTGATTCCCCTTATGTCCAGTGTGGGGGAATGGTCTAGGATAGTCTCTCTTCTTGGCAGTCACTCTCAATAGTGGTCAAGAAGATTGTTCCACCTCGTCGAACAGTCATTCTTTCAAAGCTCATAGTTGTGAGCAGTTTGGAAGAATGGTTCTTTTTGGGGGTTGGTGTAGGACAGTGATTTCCTTAGGAAATGGTCTGGACAATCATTCCCTAGGGAAGATTCATTCTCTCCAGGTTGCACTTTATTTAGTGTCGGAGGAATGGCCCAAATACGTGAATGGTCCAGGTTCATCAATCAAGGATAGGCATTCCCTAGGGCAGAATCATTCTCTCCAAGTTGCACTTTGTTTAATGTCGGAGGAATGGCCCGAATAGGTGAATGGTTCAGGCTCAGAAATCAAGACATTTATTCTTCCTTGCTTGAGAATAATAGTCCAGTATCTCATGACTCATGTTTTACCTTCTCAAGGAAGATTCACTTCCATATCTCACATATGTGAGTGGAAGAATGGCCCAAATGATTCAGTTTATATCATAACATTGTTTTTCTGTGCAGGTTGATATCAGATGATATGATTTCTATGGAGACTGTATGTCTCTGGACAGTAAATGTATGCTATTGTGGTGGATGTGTTCCACTAATTGTGATTGTGTGTCACTGATTAAATAGATGTGTGCTACTTGGTGTGGTAGTGTACCACTAGATTGTATTTGTGTACTACTATGGATAGACACAGTTGTGTTCTATTGAATGACATTGTTTTGATTGCCTTGTAGACTATCAGTAATGTTGAAAATGATTAACAGCTAGTTGGGTGATCAGTGTATTGATGGACAGAGATTCTCCAGATGGAAAATCATCCAGAACATCTATTCTTCTAGGATATATTCCTAGATTGGAAGAATGGATTTTGTATCACTCCTTGAAGTGATTAACTTATTCAGCATCATGTCTGATTACTCAGATGGAGTATGGTTTCGAGAGATGATGCAGTTGATGTTGTCAGATGACATTGATAGTGATGATGGTGTTCGTGAACTAATCATGATATAGTTTGTACGACTATGCTACTGATTCAATGGTATGTGTGTGCTCAATACCATTTCCTTCAATACCTCCCTAGATAGGAGGGAGTGTTGATATTATGGTAGCTGCGGGAGGTAGTTACCTCCACCTGTAAACCTGACGAGAATAGAATATTCCAGGAAGCAAGAAGAAACCCTAAGTAATTGATTAAGAACCCTAGAAGACAAGTTGGCTCAAGAGAATGATTTATATTAAGTTATTAATCTCCAAGAGTAGAAGTCATCCCAGCTAAGTGACTTAGAGGACTATAAATAAAGGGTGTTTGAGCTCATTTGTACACGCACATCACAACTATAGTGGTGCACAAGTTTGGAGAAGAGCTGCAATTGCATCTGCTGCAACTAGTAGATTTTGGTTTTGGCTGGGATTCCCTCTTGGTGATGGTTTGGACTTTTTGCTTGGCCTCTTCTGGTTATTCTTGCCTGGTGTGTTATCCTTGGAGAGAGGTTCTCTATCTTGTTTGGCTATCTAGACTAGGGTTTTCTTCTGGAATGATTCTCTGTCAATGTTAGGTGCTCGGGGGTGGCTTCGTCCTATGGTTGGGTGACAATATTGCTATATTGTCTATGGTTAAACGAGCACATCCATTACTTTCTAACGGGAAGAGTGTTGCATCTATATTATTCTTTCTAAGCTAGGTAGTGCATATTCTATGTTTGTATCTACCTTTTATTCCATGAGAGAGGTTCTAATAAAAGATTATCAAAAACCCACTCTTGAATCCTTTTGTACTACTTCAATTAGAGAGGAAAATAAGCTTGTACAACTTGGAGTGATCAGCACTGCAGGTACCTCCAACAGAGCCTTAGTTTCCCAACAGAAAGATAAACCCAAGTATCCCAAGAAGCAACATCATCGCTACAACAATAAGCAACATAAGGGTCTCAAACCCACTCAGACAACTTCAACTCCTAATGGTGACAAAGGAGAAAAATATAAAAATAAGAATATTGACAAACATTGCAACTTTTGTGATAAATATGGTCATGATGAGTCCAAATGTTTCAAGAAGATTGCAGCTTTAGAAGCAGCGATGAAGAAGAACAACATCAGTATTGATTCTACTTCTTCTTCTTCTTCTCATGGTCATGCACTTTCTTCTTATGGTTTCTCCTTCAATACAACTTCTATTCTTCTTCTGGTGAGTGGATTATTGATTCAGGAGCATCTTATCATGTGGCTAAGGATAAAGACATATTTTCTGCTCTAAATGAATGTAACACCAAGAAAATATTTTTTGGTGATGATAGATCTCTTAGTGTTGTAGGATCTGAAACAGTTCAAGTAGATAATGGTCATTTCAATGATGTATTATGTGTTCCAAGTATTTCTTGTAACCTTCTATCAGTATATCAAATCACTCATTCAGGTGAAGGTAAAACTGTAAATTTTTCACCTCACCAAGTTGTAATCAAGGATCTAAAATATCCTAAGCATGTTCTTGCAACTGGAATTGTTGATGATATTACCAGGTTGTACAAGTTTGACAACTTTGGGTCATCATCTTTTTCATCAATTTTTGTTGCTCATAGCGATGACTTCAGCAAACTTTGGCATGAACGGTTTGGTCATCTAAATTATCGCTCATTGTAGAAACTATGTAATCAATAGATGGAGACTGGTATTCCTCTTGTTTCATGTAGAGATGGTGTTTGTGTCATTTGTGTTCTCGGAAAACATCATCGGGAAAATTTTGACAAACGTGCCTCTTGGCACGCCTCGGCCCCTTTACAGCTTGTTCACAGTGATTTGTGTGGTCCAATTTATTCTCCTTCCTTTTCTGGGTGCAAGTATTTCATAACTTTAATTGATGAGTTTTCCAGACGTACTTGGGTTTACTTCTTAAAACTTAAGAGCGAAGTTTTTGACAAGTTTTTGGCCTACAAGGCCCTTGTAGAAAAGCAATCTGGACATCAAATTCAAAAGTTAAGAACAGATAATGGAGGCGAATATGTAAACAATAATTTTACAAGTTACTACACTACACAAGGCATCCAAATGAAACACATTGTTCCATATACACCACAACAAAATGGTGTTGCTGAGAGAAAGAATCGTACATTAAAAGAAATGCTAATTGTATGATCCAATCTAAGGGATTAAGTCTAAATTATTGGACAGAAGCAATCAACTGTGCAAATTACATACGCATTCACACTCCCATAAAGGCTCTTACAAATATAACACCGGAACAAGATTGGAATAAAATTAAACCAAATGTAAGTCACTTCCGTGTATTTGGAAGTATAGCATGGGCTCACCTTCCTGATGAGAAAAGGAAAGCATTGTAGCCTAAAAGTGAGAAGTGTATATTTTTTGGTTATTCTGAAGATGTCAAAGGTTGTATACTTCTTCAACCACATTGTAATGAAATTATTATTATAAGATATGTTAAATTTGATGAAAATATCTCGGCCTACGAGCCTAATTCAGTGATTGTGCCTTCTTCAACCTACGAGCCATCTTCAGCATTTGTTCCTTCTTCTGTTCCTTTTTTGGTTTCTTCTTCAGATGATGACAGTGAGGATGAAAATCCATCTTTGCCCGCTCACCTTCCTCCAGATGAGTCCTTTGAACCTAAACCAGCACCAGTTCCACTGCTTCCTAGATGGGTCTATTCAACATGAGAAGTAGTTGGTGGTCTTGTCGGTGATCCTTCAGATCAGCACCGAACACGTTCACAGTTCTAGTGAGACTCTTCTCTTTTGGCTCAAGTTTCGGAGACTCATGATCCAGAGACATTTGTAGAAGCTTCAGGTCACCCAGATTGGGATACATCAATGAATGAAGAGTATCGTTCTTTAATGGAAAACGATACTTGGGATATTGTACCTCTTCCAAAAGGAAGAAAACTTGTCAAATGTAAATGGGTCTACAAAACTAAGTATGCATCAGATGGAAGTGTTGAAAGACACAAGGCTCGGTTAGTTTCCAAAGGATTTTCCCAAGTTGAAAGAATTGACTATAATGAAACCTTCTCCCTTATATCCAAAATGAAGTCCATCTGCCTTGTTCTTGCCCTTGCTGCCTCACATAAATGGGAGGTCCATCATATGGATGTTAAATCTGCCTTCTTGCATGGATATTTGCAAGAAGAAATCTACATGGAACAACCTCTTGTATATGTCCATAATGACTCTAGCCTTGTTTGTCACCTTAAGAAATCTCTTTATGGTATTAAGCAAGCTCCTTGAGCCTAGTATGCCAAAATGGACATCTTTCTTATTGACACCGGATTCTCTAGATGTCATTCTAAGCCTAATGCCTATACCAAGAAAGTCGGAATCCATCTCATAATCCTTTTCCTTTATGTTGATGACTTTATCCTTACTGGTAGTGACTCAAAATTTTTAAATCATGTGAAAACTAGCCTTAAGAAGAAATTTGAAATGACAGACTTAGGATTTTTTCACTATTTCCTTGGCCTCCAAGTTTTGCAAACCAATGAAGGAATTTTTATTTCCCAGACTAAGTATGCTTGTGACCTTCTTCGTTGCTTTCACATGGATGATTGTAAACCAGCCCCTTCTCCATTCCATTCTGGAGTCAATCTTACTACCACCTGTACTTGTCCTAAAGTTGATGCCACCCTGTACTGGCAGTTAATTGGTATCCTCTTATACTTGACTCATACTCATCCTGATATTTCCTTTGTTATTGGTCTTGTTGCCCGGTATATGCAAAAAACCCATGAAAGCCATTGGAAAGAAACTAAAAGGATACTTCGCTATGATTGTGGTACAGTTCAGTTTGGGATACATTGCAGTTCAGGGGGGACTCCTTTATTGGTTGGTTTCACTGATTTAGACTGGTTCAGCGACCCTGATGATCAGAAGTCTATTGCAGGTTATGTTTTCAACCTTGGATTAGGACCTGTCACTTGGGCCTATAAGAAACAATAGGCGATTGCACTTTCTTCAGCAGAAGAAGAGTACTAAGCAGCAGTAGATGCAATTCAAGAAGCCGTGTGGCTTTGATAGTCCTTTCAGAGTTTGGATTCAAGCAGCAGCATAAGACCAGCCTTTGGTGTGACAATCAGAATGCCATCAAGCTCGCCAAAGACCCAGTTCAACATCATTGTAGCAAGCACATCGAGCTACACATGCACTTCATCCAAAAGCTCATTCATGATCAAGTTATTGAAGTGCTCTTTTTCCATACAGAAGATCAAGTTATAGACATTTTCACCATGTCTCTTATAGAAGCGAAGTTTTCCAAACTTTGATCTATGTTAGGAGTTCAGGAAGTTATCATTAAGGGGGGATAGGCTCTAATGCCTCCTTCCTTCTCCTATTGTGTCAACATTGTAAATCCTTCATCCTATCCCAAGTTGTTCTTAAGGGGGGATGTTAGGATATCTAGACACTTAGGAGTTAGTTAAGATCTACTTGGTTTAATGTGTCGTTAGGTAAAAGTGTGTTTCTTAGTGTGTTTCTTTAGTATGTTTTATCCCCCACTTTTAGGAATAACTAGGAGATCATGTCTCGAGTCCCACAAGTCCTAGACATGGAGTACTGAGAGCAATATTGACTTTAGCATGGCCCTAGAGGGCCCACCTTTTCTTTCTTCCAGCATCTTGATCTTGTCAGCAGCAGCAGCATCCATCACCATCGATTTGGTCCTATGTCAAAGAAGGTTCTTGCTTCATGAGGTAATTAGTCCAGGTATCATGGTATGTGTCACTTTGATCATCAAAACCATTAAATGTGTTCATCCAATTCCTTTTATTTCTAACAACTGCTTGGATCTTACACTTTGTTGCTTGACCATGTTTCGGGGGATTCACAGGGTTCCCTAGCAAGAATGTGTCTATAGGTTTTGGTTTTCCACTAAGGGGATTTCTGAAAATCCATTGTTCACTCCCATCATAGCACCAGTGTTCCATTTTGTTTCCCACTCAATTATCCCATTTGACTTGTCTGGGCACTGGGTTGACCTATTTTTAGGATTGCACCTTATCTCATGGGAAGAAGGGGATAAAGGACTAGAAGGTAAAAGCAAGCTAGTAAAAGATAAAAGCCTAAAAATAAAACCTCAAGATGCTTCGCCCAGGGATCCCGAGAAATAAATAAAAGCCTTCTCAGCAAGAAACAAGAGGGACCCAGAAAAGTAATAAAACAAGACCTAACCAGAGGATAGGGGGGTCTCATCACGAGCCAGCCGATTAATTCCATGGGTACCTAGCAGTGTGACATTTCCACCAGTTGGTTACCATGGCAGGGCAGTGACTCTTAGTTGCATGGCCAAGGGAAAGGGTGTCTCATCACGAGCCAAACTTCTCATTTCTGTGAAAGTACATGTGGGTAACAATGTCACCACTGGTCACCACTCCAGGGCAGTGTCCCCTGATTAGCTCTTGAACCAAAAAAAAGGAAAAGAAATAAAAGATAAAAGAATAAAAAATAATAAAAGGCAAGAATGGGCTTGGAATGAATGCATCTGGGATGGGTACAACTTGCCTTCTAGCGAAAGCACCCACAGGTAACATTTATTGCATCATTGGCCCTCATTGCACCTAGATGCTTGGACATCCCCTGACCACATTACCCATTTACATGGCTTGGATGAGGTCTCTTCCAGGAACTTTCCTTTTCCAATGGACACTAGCCCAATAGGACACCTTGTTCTTTTCTCCAGACTTCTATTGCAGGCTTGTGTAACGTCTTTGAGCTATTAACTGATTTATTAGGGATTTTACGCACATGTTTAATAATATTATGATGAGATGTGATTGACATTGCTGTGATCCCTGTGACTAATGAGCCCATGGAGGGTGTATCTTTTGATGTGCAGGACCATGCCCGATGGACATGTGCCATTTGGACCGGTACACATGGGGAGATGATAAGTTTGGACCTCCATGGGGCTGAAGATCCCACCAGATGGATGTTGAGACCCCATCAGGGGGAAGAGACGGGACAAAATTGGATCAGGGTATTTGCACCGGAAAAGAAGAGTATGTTCCACCAAAGGCACCCCAGCAGAGTTTGAACTAGGGGGATTGGCCCTTTTTCAATGGAACGTTGGCCTTGGAAGGCCTAAGACATCACTCGTATGTCACACACCCAGTACGGGAACTAATATTTTTCAGTTTTTTCCTTCCTTTCACCAAGGAACAGAATCCCCGAATTCCTATGGGGCCTGATGCAGACCCTACCATCCCTTATCCTTACCCATGTGATCATTAGCTATGACCACGGGCCTTACTAGAGAGGTGTTTCCAGCTTTCGCGATTTAGGAAATAGTGATGCATGTGTTCCTCTTCTCTCTTGTCTCTCGAAGTTCCGAAATCTAAAAGGGACCAACAGTTTGTCACATCTAGCAATGCCTCGGATTAAAACCTGGCATCCCACCTTTCAGAGTTTCACGTACAGGGTTTTCATGGTAGAAGAGGATGAGGGGTTCATACCCTTCGGATTTCCGGGTGCCGAAACACCAAAAAACCAAATCTACATGCGCTAAGCCATATCGGGATTTCACAAGTCAGGAATTTGGGATTGGCATGTACCAGGGACTTGCTTCTAGATATCCTGGGTGTTGAAATACCGAGACATCAAGACTTATCCACGCTATTATTATTTCGGGGTTTCGCAAGTCGGGGTTTCATGATCGGCGAGTACAAGGGAACTGGCCCTTGGGTTTCCCAGGTGCCAAAACACCGAAACATCCAAACTTTAGACACACTATGTCATTTCGGGGTTTCGCAAGTCAGTATTTCGAGACTAGTGAGTACAAGAGACTTGCCCTTAGATATCCCGAATGTCGAAACTCCGATGGGTTAGATCTCTGCCACGTGTTTCCCTGGATCCAACGATCCAGAATAACCTTGGCAATTTCAGTGATTGTGAATCCTTGTTCTTCACCACCCTTATACGCCTAAGTTTCGAAACCCCAGTGGCTTTCGGATGTTTGCCACCTATCCTCCAACGATCCAACGGTTGAAGTGATTTCGGGACTTCTTTCGTGCACCTATATTTGGATCCAATGACTATCGATCCCCGCTCTAGATCTGACGGTTCTATACCATCCGTTCAGATCCTCTCCTCTTGCATGCTATCCTGTGTGTCTGGACGTAGGATTTCAATGGTCCAAATCCACACTCTACAGTTGATCTAAGGGTTGTTGTTGATCTTCCTCCTGAGATTTGTCTTTCTTCCCGATCTCGAAATATTTCGATGCTTCAAAGGTCTCAGCCTTCGATGTTCTACTACGAGCTGACTATTGGGTCTCACCAGCACTTACAAACAGTGTTTTCCCTCCTGAGCTTTCTCAGTTATGAAGGAATTAAGAGTTTTTCACTCTTTATCCTAGGCTTGACTCTTAGAAGAGTGTTCCGCACACCCCTTGCACTCATTTGTCAAGTCTAGGACTTGAGTGAGTCTCGGTCTCTACTTGCCTTGCAGGGAGCCTATGCATAACTACACTACCTCTCTTGAGCTTAACAGAATTCATCCTCCAAGGGACTCTAGACAACTAGGAAGGTTGGCATGTGTACATGAGACTATGCCTAAGGTCGACGAACTCACTGCTCGTGGCTCTAACTCAAGCTGCCTCAGGACACAAGTATTTACAAGCACCAATCATGTCCTATCCATATAATCTCTTACTGGCCTAATTATACAGGCAATCAGTAAGGAAAGAGACATAGTATATCCATTCAGAAATCAAGCACAATTCCTGAAACATACACCATATAACCAAATTCATGCCCAGTTACAGCTAAATTACACAGAGTAATAAATCACTTATCTATTACAGGTTTCCGCCAACCAACTGACTGTGGGTGTTCATCCTTCCACCCGACCATAGGCTCAAAGGAATTCAATATTAGCACTTTGGCCACCCCTGTGCCAAGCCATGATATCACCAGGGAACTCTCACTCTTCTCGAGGGTTCTCTCTCTATTTTAGTTTCTATTCGGGTCATGTTTTCTACAACTCGGAGCTTTCTCACTCGTTTGTGGCCTCGGAGAGGTTTCTCAGATGCTCTTCGGCATCAAGCTCGCAACCTTATGTTCATGATCCACTGGAGAGCTTCACGCCTCTCCCTTGTGAGATCTCGTTCTCGTCTCTGGTTTTCCTTCTCCTCTCCCCTGTGTCCCTCTTACCTTGGACGGTTTCCCCGGCCTATCTATTCCTTTTGTCAGAAGGAAACTCAGGTCTGCAGGTCCCTGCAGTACTTCGAGCCGACAACCCATGATTCCATTCATGGGGGGGTGGTTGGTGATTCAACCACCGTTCTTTCTTCATTGACTACTTTCCTTTCCTTGGGATTCAAAGGAGGTTTTTCATCCTTATCATGAAGATTTGGGGTTATTTGATATATGAACCCTCTTGTATGGTTTTCACATTCTTCCTCTAGTGATATCATGGCCAGTACTTTCAAGGCTTCACCCCCACAGTCAGTTATTGGCAACTCAAACAATAATACATTTACATTTTCCTCATGCATTAGCATGGTAATTCCTATTCTATGATTATTTACAAATTGGGGGAAACAGGGGTGTTACAATTCCATCCCCCTTAAAGGAACATCGTTCTTGGTGTTCTTTTCTCAAAACACCTATGATACCTTTCTCATTTGGCCACTTCAGAAGTCTTGACCTTCATCCTCGGTCAGGTCCTCTTTCAGAATCTTAGTCTTCGTCACCTGCCTTCAATAATTCTTGGACAACAAGCACATTAATCACAATTTTGTGTGAAAACATCTTATTGTTGTTCCAAATTAAAAAGGAAAATTCATATTCTAGCATAGTACTTATCTGTACAGTTTGTGGATCTATATCCACATGGTAGTTTTTTTATCCATGCTCATTGCTTTCCTTGATGTACCCATTGGGTGCATGATTCCAATTCAATAGTTCACAAGATCTATCATGATTTTATCTTCCTTTCCAAGGTTTTTCTGCATGGGAAACTACCCACTGTGTGCATGATCCCAATAGTTTACAAGAATTATTAAGATCTCCTCTTCCTTGCGGTCACTCACCCTCCAGGCCTAGGCTCAGGCATCCCCTTCACTGTTATACATTCTCTCGGGCGATCCATCTTGCCCTACCAAGGTTTTGTTGGCAGCCAATAATATTTTTTTTAATTGCCCTAAAAAAGTTGCCTACACCTAATTGTCTTCTAATCGACAAGTCATCGTCGCATTTTGCAACTAGACATTTGTTTCATTTCTTGCGACAATTGCAGTTTGATTTCGTTTTAGTTTTCACAACTGAAAGTGTGAAAACTCCTCCATTGTTGTCTGGACTATCGTAGTCTTTTATTGATTTTCTGAAAGACACTTTACCATTGGTTTATTGTATGACTACGAATTTCTTTCAAATTATATCCATTCACTTTGATTGCACAACTTGATTTCTTTGGCAAAGTATTGAAAATGTTAAGTTATGAGTTATGTTTGATTTCATAAGGGTCATAGTTGATTTTGGTTTTATATATGATATGATTCTTATTTTTTTGAGCTCTTAACTTATCGATTTCATAAGGTCATTGGTTGCAATGTTTTTACACTTTGATTATGCTAAAAAACGCATGGGTCATATATCAATTTGGTTTCATATTTGGGTTACACTTGTCGCGTTGGTAAAACCTTTGGATGTCATGTTGGATCGAACTATACACTTGGCGCATAAATTTAACATATGGTATTTGTTTTATGTTTGATCGATGGCATGTTGATGTGGCTATACACCAATGTGGGTTGGTCAATTAATATGTTTCAAACGTTATGATGACTGATGGGAAAGCGTTGTACCCAGCCTTTAATGCACTGCATGGCGGTGGTAATCCCACCACCTTCGCACGCATTACATTGATTCACACCCCTTTGAGCGCCTGCAACTGTTAATCCCTATCGTTTTTACTCCTGCGTGTTGTATGGTTTAAACCAAACCCTATCATGAACAGAATCCATGGCTCCTGTCGTAAGAGCCGAGCCCAACGGGTGCCAAGCGTTGATGATGTTTGATGGCACTTATAGCGACCTGGAAAAGTTTGGGTGGCTCCCGTTTATAAAGAAGTTCGATGGTTACAACCCTATCGTGGCTCGGCAATTTGCATTATCATTCGATGGTTGTCGAGCCAAAGTTGGAGATGTTCAACTTGAAATTAATGAACAGTTTCTTAGCTCGGCAACCAGCCTGCCTGTTACGGGACAGAAGTGGTCCAAAAGTTGCAAGGTTGATGATGTCCCGTGGACATTGTTATTCCAGTCTCGAACGGTGAACTCTTGTGACAAAGGCTTGCCTGCAAAAATGTTGAAACCATGCTGGTATGATCTCCTAATGATAATCAAGCAATTCATTACTTGTGAGGGAAG
Source organism: Picea sitchensis (assembly GCA_010110895.2). Taxonomy (NCBI): domain Eukaryota; kingdom Viridiplantae; phylum Streptophyta; class Pinopsida; order Pinales; family Pinaceae; genus Picea; species Picea sitchensis. Next base: position 16,906 of record SNQJ01S0212214.1, on the reverse strand, counting down.
GTACGGGTTCATTTTCTTGTTTCACCTTCATCTATTGATGGTTTTTATGGGTTTCGAACTTAGTATGCCCCACTACCTGCATAGAAGTTTGTTCAAGATGGCTAAAAGGTACAAGCGCAGCCAAGACGACACCAACCTCTTCCATTTGGGGTTGATTAAAATGATTATGGTTTACGAGTTAGGGTTATGTCGTGATTGTTGGGCTGATTTTCTCAGTCGTAATGGCTTCGAAGAATCAAACCCTCCACAGGTTGATAAACCTATGGTGGCCGAAACCCAGCCTATTCCCCCTGTGCCTTATAACGTTTTGCTACCCAAACCTCTACCCGACCCACCTACGAATTTGCCTATGGCGGTGACTAAACAGGTTGAAATTGATAAGCCTGCAACCAAAAAGCCTAAAGCTAAAGCTCGTACTAATTCTAAAGGCAAGAAAAATGCTAGGTTAATATCTCGCATGGCGAGAAATAAGCCTAAACCCCCTGCCAAATCAAAGCCTATCGTGGTCAGCGAAGACTCTGATTCAGAAATTGAACATTTTCTCGCCGATGAGTATCCTTACTCGGAAGGCTTGTGTGACAAACCTCCTCACGACTTTGTCAAGAATTTACCACCCTGTCTGCGGGATGATCCTAATTTTCCTGGTATTAAACTACCTCGAGGAACCCTCGGTGAATCATCGAAACCCTCGACTGCTCAACCTGTTGTTCCACCTTGTGATCAGTGTGGATTGTGGTTGGAGAGGTACTACTTGGATGTGTCGATGTTGCAATATAGGATCCATGATTTGGAAAACCAAGTGGCAAAGCTCACTGGTCATAACGCGAAGGTTGAACCCTCTGACAAGAAGCAATGAACAGCCGGTTCAATTTTGTTCAATAATGTCGAGTCATCCACGGCAATCGTCAATTCCAAATTGGCATAGCCTCAGCAATCTTGCTGGTATAATTTTCACTCATTTATATGGCACATTCATAAACTCTGTATACATTGTTGACTTGCTCTGTCATGCATTTGTTGTATATAAGTTTTGATTATTAATTTTTGGATTGGTTTTGAT
>SNQJ01S0212214.1:0-11148 GCA_010110895.2 Picea sitchensis | reverse complement strand
CTTTATGGGAACAACCAACAAGGGTCACTCTTGGGAATTAGCAACAGTCCCAAAGGACTCCTCTTAATCTTGCTCAAACAGATTATCCTTGTTGTCGATCCTAACCATTATAGGTCAGGTAATCTGAACCTACATATTTTCATCAGTCCTCTCAATCGTGAGGAGTTATAGGCTCAGAGTTTAGTCTTTTAATAACACAGTAATCATAACTTCCTAAGGATCCTACCAGTCCTTACCAGATTTCCCAAATCATGAAGGAGTTCTTCATTTGGATATTAATTCTTACCTAACCAGCCATCTCAATTGCAAGAGACTCTACCTACTTTAGTAGGTAGCCATCATCACACTATAACAGAACAACTCAGTTCATGTCCCTTTTCTGGATAGTGCAGCTTCATAGCACAATTTATTCCACCTTTGTTATTCACACTCAGGTCTTATCAGTAATACTGATCAATGCATTCCTATTATAAGAGTAGTTATCATTTTGAAAAAGGAACAATATAATTCCTTTGCTAGAATTCAACAAGAAATCCCAAAATCACAGGTTCAATCTGCAGCCCTTCTCCTCAAGGAGTAAATGCAGATAACAACATCTCCTTAAGTGGCTCGTACATGAGCCCAAGCAGGCCAAGTGTTGTAACCATACTCTGATACCAATTTGTCACACACCCACTACGGGAACTAATATTTTTCAACTTTTTCCTTCCTTTCACCGAGGAACAGAATGGATCTTTACTCTTTCCCTTTGCATCCCCAGTACCAGGAGTGTCAAAATGGCTTCCTTTGGGAATTTTCCCAAAACCTCAATCCTCCACCACTTGTCCTCTAGCAATGAATGGTCCCGACGCTTTCGGGACTTCATGGCCCGGGACCTCTAGTCTCCCGAACTCTTACCTCTCAAACTCTCGGTATCTGAAATTGCAAAATTCTCTCTGGACGATCAATGTTCTAGATCACTCCTTGATCAAGGGCTATGATTTTTTCACGAATTTCTCATTTTTTATCCCAAGTCCTTTGGTTTTGTGAAATTTCGATATCTCCTCGCAACTAACCAGTGCTCTACTTCTCCGAGATCGAACAACTTGAAACATTTCGGTTCTTTCTGAATGGATCTTGACTCCCAATCCTATCCAATCTTGAAAACTCTTTTTTGAAGGATTTCTCCCGCTATCTCTTATGAGATTTTAAGTTACTTACAGGACTAATCTCATAGTCATAAATCATATGGATATTACCCTCTCTTTATGGGAACAACCAACAAGGGTCACTCTTGGGAATTAGCAACAGTCCCAAAGGACTCCTCTTAATATTGCTAAAACAGAGTATCCTTGTTGTCGATCCTAACCATTATACGTCAGGTAATCTGACCCTACATATTTTCATCAGTCCTCTCAATCATGAGGAGTTATAGGCTCAGAGTTTAGTCTTTTAATAACACAGTAATCATAACTTCCTAAGGATCCTACCAGTCCTTACCAGATTTCCCAAATCATGAAGGAGTTCTTCATTTGGATATTAATTCTTACCTAACCAGCCATCTCAATTGCAAGAGACTCTACCTACTTTAGTAGGTAGCCATCATCACACTATAACAGAACAACTCGGTTCATGTCCCTTTTCTGTCTAGTGCAACTTCATAGCACAATTTATTCCACCTTTATTATTCACACTCAGGTCTTATCAGTAATACTGATCAGTGCATTCCTATTATAAGAGTAGTTATCATTTTGAAAAAGGAACAATATAATTCCTTTGCTAGAATTCAACAAGAAATCCCAAAATCACAGGTTCAATCTGCAGCCCTTCTCCTCAAGGATTAAATGCAGATAACAACATCTCCTTATGTGGCTCATACATGAGCCCAAGTAGGCCAAGTGTTGTAACCATACTCTGATGCCAATTTGTCACACACCCACTACAAGAACTAATATTTTTCGGCTTTTTCCTTCCTTTCACCGAGGAACAGAATCCCTGAATTTCTATGGGGCCTGATGCAGACCCTACCATCCATTATCCTTACCCATGTGATCATTGGCTATGACCACGGGCCTTACCGGAGAGGTGTTTCCAGATTTCACGATTCAGGAAATCACGATGCATGTGTTCCTCTGCTCTCTTATCTCTCAAAGTGCCGAAATCCGAAAGGGACCAACAGTTTGTCACATCTAACAATGCCTCGGATTAAAACCTGGCATCCCACCTTTTGGAGTTTTGCATACCGGGTTTTCATGGTAGAAGAGGATGAGGGGTTCATACCCTTCAGTTTTTCGGGTGTCGAAACACCGAAAAACCAAATCTACATGCGCTAAGTCGTATCGGGATTTCACAAGTCGGGAATTTGGGATTGGCATGTACTAGGGACTTGCTTCTAGATATCCTGGGTGTCGAAATACTGAGACATCAAGACTTATCCACGCTATTATTATTTTGGGGTTTCACAAGTCGGGGTTTCGTGACTGATGAGTACAAGGGAAATGACCCTTGGGTTTCTCGGGTGCCAAAACACCAAAACATCCAAACTCTAGACACACTATGTCATTTCAGGGTTTCACAAGTTGGGATTTCGGGACTAGCGAGTACAAGAGAGTTGCCCTTAGATATCCCGGATGTCGAAACTCCGATGGGTTAGAACTCTACCACATGTCACCCTGGATCCAACGATCCAGAATAACCCTTGTGATTTCGGTGATTGAGAATCCTCGTTCTTCATCACCCTTATACGCCTAAGTTTTGAAACCCCGGTGGATTTCGGATGTTCACCACCTATCCTCCAATGATCCAACGGTTGAACTTCTTTCGTGTTCCTATCTCTGGATCCAACGACTGTCGGTCCCCACTCCAGATCTGACGGTTCTATATCGTCCGTTTAGATCCTCTCCTCTTACACGCTATCCTGAGTGTCTGGACATAGGATTTCAATGGTCCAGATCCACACTCTACAGTTGATCTAAGGGTTGATGTTGCTCTTCCTCCTGAGCTTTGTCTTTCTTCCTAATCTCGGAAGATTCTGACGCTTCAAAGTTCTCAGATTTCGATCTTCTACTGTGAGCCGACTATTGGGTCTCGCCAACAGTTACGAATAGTGTTGTCCCTCCTGATCTTTCTCAGCTATGAAGGAATTAAGAGTTTTGCACTCTTTCTCCTAGGCTTGACTCTTAGAAGATTCTTCCACGCACCCCTTGTGCTCATTCGTCAAGTCTAGGACTTGAGTGAGTCTTGTTCTCTACTTGCCTCGCAGAGAGCCTATGCATAACTACACTACCTCTCCTGAGCTTAACAGAATTCGTCCTCCAAGGGACTCTAGAAAACTAGGAAGGTTGGCATGTGTACATGAGACTATGCCTAAGGTCGACGAACTCACCGTTCGTGGCTCTAACTCAAGCCACCTCAGGACACAAGTATTTATGAGTACCAATCATGTCCTATCCATATAACCTCTTACTAGCCTAATTATATAGCCAAGCAGTAAGGAAAGAGACATGGTATATCCATTCAGAAATCAAGCACAATTCCTGAAACATACACCATATAACCAAATTCATGCTCAGTTACAGCTAAATTACACAGAGTAAGAAATCACTTATCTATTACAGGTTATCGCCAACCAACTAACTGTGGGTGTTCATCCTTCCACCTGACCATAGGCTTAGAGGCATTCAATATTAGCACTCTATCCACCCCCGTCCCAAGCCATGATATCACTAGGGAACTCTCACTCTTCTAGAGGGTTCTCTCTCTGTTTCAGTTTCTATTCGAGTCTTGTTTTCTGCAACTTGGAGCTTTCTCACTCATTTGTGGCCTCGGCGAGGTTTCTCAGATGCTCTTCGGCATCAAGCTCGTGACCTTCTATTCATGATCCGTTGGAGAGCTTCACACCTCTCCCTTGCGAGCTCACGTTCTCGTCTCTGTGTTTCCTTCTCCTCTCCCCTGTGTCCCTCTTACCTTGGACGGTTTCGCCGACCTATCATGTTCCTTCTGTCAGAAGGAAACTCAGGTCTGCAGGTCCCTGCAGTACTTCGGGCTGACAACCCATGTTTCCATTCATGGGGGGGTGGTTGGTGATTCAACCACCGTTCTTTCTTCATTGACTTCTTTCCTTTCCTTGGGATTCGAAGGAGGTTTGTTATCCTTATCATGAATATTTGGGGTTATTTGATATATGAACCCTCTTGTATGGTTTTCACATTCTTCCTCTAGTGACATCATGGCCAGTAATTTCAAGGCTTCACCCCCACAGTCAGTTATTGGCAACTCAAACAATAATACATTTACATTTTCCTCATGCATTAGTATGGTAATTCCTATTCTATTATTAATTACAAATTGGGGGAATCATGGGTGTTACACCGTATCTAGCATTATGGACATCTTGGGAAAAACACTGGGAAGTATTGGCATGTGTGGCAGGTTGGAGAAGCCCAATGAGGGCTAACGTTTTGCTCCAGGATGCTCCATTTTCCCTAAAAGGGGCTAACGTCTCCCTTAGAGGGGCTTGATATCTCTTTTTAGCTTGATTAGGGTTTTAATTTGACAATTTAATGTAAAAATAGTATGGTTTAGTATTTTGGCCTTGTCAGCCTTTTACATGACCTAAAATGTAAATTTAGGTCATGATACTGTATAAATGAAGGATTTTCACCTTCATTTTTTCATCACAACTTACTCACTCCTTAAGGAGGTCTAAAATTTGTGCCCTCTGTTGGGTTATTGGCTGATTTAGTGATGTGCACTTATTGAATGAGGATTTTCTTGGCATAATTTGGCATTTCTATTAATGGAAGGTGTTACAACTAGGGTTTGCAATGATTTTTCTTGGTGATATGTAAGTATTTTTCTGCAAAACTTCTTGAATGAATGGTTGTAGTTTTATTTCTTGCATGTATTTATAATTTTGTTGAACAAAACCCTAGGTGACAAGCACACAAGTAGGTCCTTGTCTCATGTCCCCATTGAGAGAATTTTCAGCCATTGATTGGAGAAGGAGAGAGCCTAGTCATAGCTACACTCTTTTTTCCTCTTTATGTTTTGCTAGTCGTACCTTTCATAAGCTGAGAAGAAGGAGATGCCTTAAGTCTAGGTTTTCTACACTTTGTGCCAATTTTTCTAGGGTTTTTTTATAGAGCCTTGTTGTAGCAACACTCTACTTCATCAAACCTTCTTGTCTTGGTTTTATGCTTCATCTTTAGCTAGTCGTGATTGCCACCGAGTTAAGGAAGGAGGAGAGAGCATTGAGGCCTAGTTCTCTTACACCAAGGTGAGCCTCTCTCCCCTAGCATTTTGACTTTGAGGCTTTGCCTTAGCAACACCTCAAAGATTCTCCCTCTAGTCCTTAGCCTTTTTTACCTTTGTCTCCTTTAGCTCTTGTGTCCTTCACTATTTGACTCCATTAACCATAAGGCATTGATCTAAATACCTCTTGCATTGAAGTTAACCTGATCAAAACTACTCTCAATACATTGAATGAAACCCTAACTACACTAATCCTAGATTATAAACTAACCCTATTAACTAAAGTGTTGTCGTCATCTCTTGATATTAACACCTTTGTGCAGCTAAATGTTTTTCTTTATAAGAAATTGAATGGTGATTAAAGGCATTAATTGAATGAAGTGTTGATTCATTGCATTGAATACCATATTGTTTCAACATTTATTGATGAAGTGATATAATTTCCATTGCTATTTATAAAAATTGACTTCGTCAATATTTATTATCAAATTTCTTATAAATGTATTAGATAGTCATTAATTTACATGAAGTACTAACCCATTGATCAAATCTTGCATATATCATTTTATTGTTGCTTTCTCTCAGGAAGGTATATCTCTTTGGGGGTTTTAGTTTATTGGTTTATTAGCCAGGACTATCTGCTCTGTGGTGACTTGTGAGGGGGGAATAACTAATTTACCTTGTAATCCTTCACCTTCTCAAAACCCCAGGTCACCAAGGACGTCTCCCCTGGGCCTTACCTCCCTAAAGAGAAAGAACCATCCCATTGTGGTGGCACTGGGTGGGATTGGTTCATGTTACGTCAGTTTGACCTTCAAACCTCAAGCCTTTTATCCTTGCTACAAATTGTGCGATAACAGTATGCATTAGTATGAATTTTTGGTTAGGAAATATGATGGTCATGATATATTCCTGACATAGAGTGATCTAACGGTTCATACTCTCCTTGATCTTAACGGTCATTGATCTATGGCTTAACACCCAATTGGTCCATGATATTTATTTAAATTGAATGGAGGGTCATTTGTCGATGATCGATTGTGAGAAACTCTCTTGTAAAATCTCTCTGTAATATTTTTCTTTTACATTAATAAACTGCTCCAATTGGTCGCGTTAGCTGGGTCAGTGGATGTTTCCCCATAGGAGTTTTACCACGTGAAAACATCGGTGTGTTGATATTTGATATGGTTATGTGAGTGGTTATTGAAGGTGTTCATCCTCTGTTGGAATACTTTTGTTGTCAAATAGATCATGGGTATCTAGTGGTATGGCATTACCATCATCTGGCCACCAAGCTAGGGTAGTGCCTCTCAGTTGCACAAATCGGAGAAATGGGGTCTCATCACGAGCCAACCTTCTCATTTCCGCAAGGTATTTGTGAGTGACACTGTCATTATCTAGACACCATGCCAGGACAGTGGCCTTCAACTCATCCTAAAAACATGAAAGAAACAAAGAATGGAAAAATGATAGGCTTGGAAAAAATGCATTGCAAATGAAGGTGCCACACACCCTCTACAAAGGCACCCATGAATGAGACACTACAACCCGTTGTATGTCATGAAACACATTCTCATTGAGTCTTGATCCTTAACCACTTCATCCACCTTACATGGAACCTTACCAACCCTCCCATATCCAAGCTTGACAAGTCGCATAATGTCTTTGAGCACTTCTTTGAAAGGGTAATATTTGATGCACATGCTTAGGTGGCTCATTTATTGATTTGATTTACTCATCATGATGTTATGACTTGAGACCCTTGGAGGGCATGCTTATTTGTCTTTGTAGGACCTAGTTGATGGACAATTTTGGAGGAACAAGCCTAGCTCAGGCTTCCATGGGGCTTGAAGCCCACAGGTTAGATGCCAAGGGCCCGCATATCGGATGAGAGAGATGTACCTTTGTAATCCTAGAATATAAATTAAGAGACATGACCTATCCCTCACATGCCAAATTTGTTGACTAGGAGAGGCAAAACGCCATCTGTTGGAGGCTTGATATCATGCTTGAGGGGCTTCAAGTGGTGATGACTACACATGGCACATTTTGAAGGAAGGAACCCTTAAATCATGAAGTGGAAGGTTTTATTGGAGAGACATGCACTTTGGAGGCCTAATATTATCATATCCAACTCAATGTTTGACCTAAAAGTGCCAAAACGTCCCTCCTAAAGGGGTGGCATCACACTTAGGGTTTTCATTTGTTCAAAAAAATACAAATTAGAATGAATTATTTATTATTATTTTGTAAAGGGGAAAGATTATGGTTTTTGACCCTTAATATTTTGGTTTACCCTAAAATTATGTGGACAAATTATTTTAGTGACATTTTTTATAAGTAGAGATCATAAGATATCATTTCAATATCATAACTCTCCCATTGTCAGAAGTATTGGACTGAAATTTTCGCTCTCTTTGGCTAGTTTCTCTCTTGTGCTCTTGTGTATGCCTATCTCTTTGGTTATTGATTGATGGAAGTGATGCGCTAGCTTTGGAAGGCTCTTCTTTGTTATTGTGGTGGTTTGTCTTATCTTTTTTCCTTGAATTGGTAAGGCTTTATACATTGTGCTATCATTTGTTATTCAAGTCGAGGTTATTTTCTAGAGCTAGATGGGAAGTATAAGTGAATACACCTCCACATTAGTCTCCATAAATTTATTCTTACATTTTATTGGTTTAACAAGGGTTTTCTAAGAGAATTATAAGGCCATACACCCTCTTAGCCTAAACCCTAGCTATGGATACCTGCCTTGGGGAGTAAGAGGATTTACTGCAAGATACCAGATATATAAAATATGCAGAACAGAAATGAAATGCTAGAAATGACAGAATAGCAGTAAAATATCCATCATAATCTTCACAATACACAGAAATGATATACGAAATAGCAACAGAAACAACACTTTGATCAGATAGCAATGTTCACAGGCCTCTTCGAGGGAGAAACCTCCAGTCGAGCAGCGCTCTATTACAATAATCTCCAAGCTAGGGTTCACATACCCTCGCCCCTTATTTATACTAAATATGTCTATTAAGAGAAGCATCTAGAAGAAGATCCTTCTAGAAGCAGAAGCTTCTATTAGGTCTTCTTACATCCGCCTTATTCTATTTTATTGAAAGGTCTTATTAATATTGACCTTTATTACATACGAATACATTGACCTACCTATGTGCAGGTTAGGACCTTAACATGTCCGCCCCCTTAAAAACAGCCTTGTCCTCAAGGCTTGAGATGTAGAAACTGCTACAGAATGGTAGCTGGTTCCCAAGTGGCATCTGCTGGAGTCATATCTTTCCACTGTACTAGCACTTCCTTGATGGTTCTCTGACGCAGGCGACGCTCACGCTGGTCCAAAACTACTTCTAGTTGTAGCCAAATGGATCCTTCTTCAACTAACTCTGGAAGGTTGGTTTGAATTTGGCACCCGGTTCCAATCACCTTCTTCAAGAATGAAACATGAAAAACAGGATGTAGCTTCGACTAACTGGGCAGAGCTAACTAATATGTGACTTGTCCCACACGCTTGAGAACTATGTAAGGGCCTGATCAAAATCTGGACCAGGGGTCAAAAATTTGCTCAATTTTCAAAGTGCTCGAAATGTGACGAAAACAGTGCCATTGCGTCCGTCTCGTTTTCCTGATTCCGGCAGTATATTTACTTTCGCAAACGGAGTCCGTATGGAGAAGATATCGTGATCTGTTCGTCGAGCCAAACATGTAAAAATTTTGATGATGACTGTACCTGTCCGTACAGTCCGTACAGTGGCCACGTGGCAGGGTCGTACAGCCCGTATGCTGACCGTACAGTGCTTACGTGGTGACCATACGGTGACATGGCACCTGGTGACGTGGCAGTATTGGATTGGTTGACAACGGGCAAATCTGAATGCGACACGTCGCAGACTTTGGGCAAATGGCATGGTGCCACATGGCCCAATCAGGGGCTGCCACGTGGCACCCCTTCGTTGGTTATTGGGTTGTTCAAAAGTTCATTTAGTTTACCGGAATTGAAACACCGGACCTCTACCCACCTTTGAAAGACTTAACATAATCCGCCGACCACTAGGCCACGTGTTGGCTTTTGAAATGTATTTGAGTTTAAAATTATTTGAATTTATAAAAGGGTTATATATGGTGGGGGGTCGGGCCAGGGTTTAGCCCCGACCCCTGGTTCTATGCGTTGGCATGGGACTGTTCCCTCCGCTACAGTGGCGTGCGCAGGGTTAAGTGGATAGCCCACAGTTGTATTACAATAAAACATATGACCATTCACCATTTGTTTGGCGCGCGCGGTAGTTTGGTAATTCGAATGTTTTAAAACACGGTTTTATACTGTGCTCATTTGACCATAACAAAATTGCGCGGAATTGTTGTGTTGGCTGGAGGCCTAGCCCCCGGTCATACTTACGAAATATATGACTTCAACCATATATTCGTGCGGGGAGGAATTTCAATTGGACCCATGGTCTTGTGCATTGATCCATATAACCCTGTGTTCATGTTATAACGCGTGCGCGAGAGTTGTGTTTTGGTTGGGGCCCGGTCGCATGGGTTGACACATGTGACCGTTGGTTTATATTGGCGCACGGGGTTTGGTTGAAGTCAAATGGTTATATGCATATATGACCATTATATTATTGTGTGGGCATGAATTTTTGGGTTTAGTTGTGTGTTTAAATGGTCATGCCAATACACACACACGCCACTTGTCACATATCCATTGAACGGTGGCAGCAGGTGCCTATTTTAGCGCTGGGACGTGGCCACATGGCCCCCATGCACCCAACACCTCCATCCTCGGGGGCTATAGTTGCGCTAACGGTGCGACATTTTGGCACCAATTTCGAAAGGCACGCATGTGCTGAGTTTAGGCACGAAAAACGCTCATAGCTAGGTTTATTCACCCACAGGTGCGAAATGGCGAACGAGTAATAGAGCTTGAAGAAGGAAAAAATGGCAGGAGGCCTAACTTTTGGAGTTTTTGGTCAAATGAGGTGCCGAAAAAGCCCAGCTAGGGGTTTCTGGACATTCTGACTCCATTGGCATAGTTTTCACAGGCATTTGGAGACTTCTTTTGTAGGTTTTTAACCATTGAAGTTTGAGGAAGCTCCAGGAAGCTTGAAGCCCTCATTGTTTGAGGCATTGCTCAGTTGAGCCCATATCTATTTTCTAAGACTGAATAGTCATTTTTGACTAATTATTGTGCTATGAACACATTGGGATAGGTTGCAGATCCATTGGAGGACTTTTACAGGTGTTTTTGCCACAGAAGAGCTCAGGGAAGCTTAGAGGCCACATGTAGAAGAGGTCATTATTGGATGAGACAAGATCCATTTTCAGAGTTCTAATAGTCAATCTTGGGGTTTTTATGTATTCTGAACCCAATGGTACAGTCTTTAAATCCATTGGAGTTGAGAAGCATCTTGTAAAAGAACATTTGACAAACTAATCCCAAAGAGCCAAGTCCATTGAAGGAGGCTCAAGGAGATGTAGCCCAGAGAGGGGTGAACTCCGTTATCATCTTGCTATTGTTGTGAGTTGCTGTGTTATTTGCTACACTTTATATTGTTGTGTATTGGTTTATAGCACAAATTTAATCTTTTAAAAGAACATTCTCACACATGCACATTCAAAATGAAGAAGCATAAACTAAACACATAAACCCTCTTGCACATTTTAACACATGAAGCAAGGTCCTGTTAAGGTTTATTTTATTGAGGTAGAGGGTGCTTGCATAGCATAACAAGTCAGCCTTCTATTTTCAGATCAGATGGTATCAGAGCATAGTTTATTTTTGCTCATGTATTTGCCAATGATAGCTTGAGATTTAGTTGTTGGTATTTGTGCAAGTTTTGTGTTGGAGTTTGATATCTTGCAAGTATGGAGGAAGCTTCAAACATTGATAGTTCTCCT
>SNQJ01S0212213.1:0-15681 GCA_010110895.2 Picea sitchensis | reverse complement strand
CAGAACCCCAGATTACTAGGGACGTCTCCCTTGGGATTAGCCACCCTAAATAGAAAGAGGTCCCCATCGAGGTGACAGTGGGTGGGGAAGCTCCTGTTACGCCAGTTTGAAGCCTTGACTCAAGCTATCTAAACCCTTCCTACAAACTGTGCGATAACAGGAACAAGTACAAATTGCACGATAACATTTTGGCACCATTGTCGGGGAACACTGAGTCAATTCTCCTCAAAGACAACACTTTTCGGTAAGCCTTTCCTCAAAAGCCGTTGCTTTACAAAGCTTACCTGGTGACTTCACTGAGGGTGATCCCTTCATCCCTTTGATAATTTCAAGAAAATTATATGGCGACTCCACTGATGACAAAACCAACCATAACTTCTCAATGGGACCCAAGAAATTTCAAACCCTTAGGCATGAGTAAAATCCCGGGATACCCTAGGCAAATGCCCCCTAAGTACGAAAATTGGCTCCCTAGATTCACTGGTAGTGGTGGGGAGAGAGTTGACTATCACATGGCTGATTTTTGGGCTTTCTTTCAACTCCACCCTATCAGTGATGATGTTGAAGATTTGGCAATGAAACTCTTCTCTGCCACTCTTCATGGCAATGCTAAGGAGTGGTATGACGACCTCCCTGATGCTAGCATCACGTCTATGGATCAATTGGAAGAAACCTTTCTCAAAAGATGGGGTATTAAGTTGGAAGACATCCCAATACTACTAAGAAGACTCGAGCATATAAAACAAATTGAGAATGAAACTATCAGACAGTTCCAAGATAGGTTTGAGGACCTACTATTTCGAATTCCGAGAAGCCATCATCCTGAAGACAAGTACCTCGTTTATCTCTATACCAATGCACTCTTAGTTCATTTAGGGTTTTCCCTCAGTAAAAAGGGCCCAAGAACGCTCCATGAAGCTCATGACATGGCTAAAGGAATCGAGGCAAATATCTCCTTGTCCCAGGAAAGACACCTCTTTACCCCAGACACTCTTAGTTTGGAGAGATTAGTCTCCCTTGAGACCTTTATTGCTGATTTCCAAGAAGAAAGGGAACAAATCATCGACCAACAAGAGGCTAAGGGGAAGGATCTTGATGAGGTTTTCCAATCCCACAAGGAAGAGCAAAGGATTACTCATTCTTCTGCCGAGAAGAATGAAGACGTGATTGAGGAACTAGAACCTGAGGATATCAAACACGATGATGAAGTATTGATGTGTCCTCCTCCCTCTGATGAAGCCATCCAAAATCCCATTTTTCCTGCACAAGAAGAAGAGCATGAGGTTAGTCACTTTCCTTTTCAGGATTTTGATAATACCTTATTCTATGATTCAGAGAGTGAAGGAGAAATGGAATCCTCAAGCAAGGTAGATCCTCCTTGTTGTACAGTTGAAGATGTAGGGGCAAGTCATGAGGATGAAACAATGATGCATGCTGTTTCATTTGATGAAGTCACCCAAGTCCTCGAAGCTCCTGCACAAGAAGAAATAAACACGGTGAGTTACCTTCCTTTCCAAAGTTTTGTTGATTCTTTATTTTATGATTCGGAAAGTGAAGAGGTGCTAGAGGAGCCCTTGGATGCTTTAAATCCTTCATGTTATGATAAAGATAGTGACATTGTTGATAATATTGATGAGTTCATACATGTTGGAAGGCGTAAGTGGGATGTGATTGGTTCTAATAAGGATCCCATTTACGACATTGAAGGTCATTTCCAGAAGTTGCCTTTACAGTTATCACAACAGGTGTAAAATACCCATTTGATACCCCTTTATGTTTGAGGCAATTTTTTCTGGGTTTAAGGAGGGTTTGTCACTGAGAAATTTCTTCAAACAGTTTGTATACAGACTGCTGTAGATGCAATTTTAATATTTCTTGCAATGGAACAACTGATGATAACACAGAGATAATATTTTCTCCAAAGTATTCTCTGCTCTAGCTTAGCACATTTGTCAAAGGTTGGCACATAACATTATAAAGAATTTGCTGTTGGTATATTCACCCACAATGGCACTATATAAAATTATCAATAACTCCGCCACCATTAAACATTAAATCTGATAATGATATTCAGTACAGATCAGCAGCAAACACAATAAACTAGGACTGATATATAATTCTGGGATGGAAATAGTGCTGCCTGAGAAAAATATATATTCATACAGCTGATATATGCCTTCAAATATGAGCCCATAGGTACTAGCTGATGGCCACAAATTTATAAGGATATAAATGACAGCATATATGTACCTTAACAATGTTTGTAGCACCCAGCAGTAGAGGAAAGTGCCCAACAAAGTGATGAAGGCAGCCAGAGGTGATTCCCAGCAAGAGCAAAGGTGCCCACAAGGAGGAATAGCGCCCAGCAATACAGTAACAGCCTTCTGGGATGATTATTGTGGCACCCCAATAAGAGCAAGATGCCCAGCAATGGTGGAATGGCTCTCATAAAAAAACCAACGTCCAGCAATGGGCTAATAGCCCCCCAGCAATAAGAATAAAGCCCAATACTTAAACAAGTGCACCCAGAAAGGAAGTAATGCGCCCAGACTGAAGGTAGTGCCCAGCAAAGTTGATATTCCAGCCCCTCAAAACAATAACTCGACCCACAGAGTTAAGGAGCCCAGATTCAAGTGTAATCTCGGCCACCCAACTGAAAATCTGCGCCCAGCACACCCTAAATTCGCCCCCACTGCAGAAAACGTTCTTCAAAGAGAGGATGCTGCCCAATACAGAAGATTCAACCACCTTTCACATCAAACTCAGTCAGAAATCATGAAACTCTTCCGTCACGAGAGAAAACTCAACTACGAGAGAATAAACTCAGCTACACTGAAAATCCATGAAGAAATCTGAAGTAACCTCTTCCCAAATCTAGCTAGGGTGTATAGTTGCAACACCGAAACCAGAGATAAAGGCAAGGGTTTCCAAAAACCCTAAAAAACTCTCCAAGAGCTCTCCAAATCTATTTTCTCAATAAGCAAATGCACGAATGAGCGGAAATTCCTCATTTTTCCCTTTTATTTTCACTTGAGCCTTTTTCCCGCTCCTTTATAATTTAAATAAAATAAGTCACTTTAGTGGGTTTCTCACTTTATAATTTTAAAGTGACTTTTTAATTAGCCTAGGACCCTTGTCCCCTCTTTCCCACTTTTACTTTATAAGGTTCTCCTAGGCAAAATATGTCCTCTAGTTCACTTTTCCGCCTTAGCCCACGGGAACTTAATTAGGCTAGTGAAATTCTCCCCTTGTGGCTCTTAAGCAGATGGGGACATCACAGACAGGTTACTCCTAATCTTGACATTGGGCAACAAGGAGATGATATAATTACAAATACCTTCCAAACACCCAGGGATGACCTAGTTCTTAATTCTCCTGATGATTTTCAGTCATACCTTGAGGATTTTGATATGACCTATTACCTAATTCTCCTGATGATTTTCAGTCATACCTGAGGATTTTGATAAGTACTCCTTTGGGCATTCAGATTTATTTCATGAAGAAAATTATCAACCATCATAGTGAGATCTTTGCATTAAGAGTGAGTGTTGTTTTGTCCAAGATGGATACTTCAGATAAGATTTTTCCACCTTGATTACTTTACCCTCGCCATGTCACCAAGGGTATGGTTTTGGAACATGTCTCCATCCCAAGTCTTAAGGACAAAGCCTCCTTTGGAATTTAGGGGAAGGTTGAATACCTCAAGAAGAAGCTTATTATCACAGTCTTCCATCCTCCCCTTGAGAAAATGTTAGTCATCCTCTAGTTTTGTTGGTTCCTTCCTAAGCCTTAGATTGTGAAGATAAAACTGACGTGAGCTAAATCTTTCCAAACTCTTTTGAGTCACCTCCTGCTGAACCTTTGACATTTCACCATCCCTTCAGATGGATTGAGCACTTTCCCCGAGTATGATCTAAAACATTCGCCTTTCCATTCACCCATGAGCTAGACTTTTACTATTTCCAATAATACAATACGCTCTAATGTTATTTTTGTGCTTGACCTATCATTGTTTTGTTTTATGATGAAGCAACGAGGTAGGTAATATGAGACATTGCTAGGATGGTTTCACTAGATATTTGACTACACCTAACATTCAACCTATTGTAAGTAGGGCAGGTGTTTCTCATTTATTGTATATACCATCTGCATTTTATGCTAGAGTAGTTTGTATTTTCGTTTATATATATGATTGCTTTCATTTTCAGACTTTGGAGAGAGGAGCCAGGGTGATATCACCACCCCAAATGATTACTAATGATTTTTGTTGAGATCAAGCAGGTCACAGGTCATTCTATAGATGTTGAGGTTCTCATGCTTCCCCACGGCGGAGCACATGTCCCCGAAAGGTTTACAAATGTTATCTCCCTAGCCTAGGGATAACTAAGGAGATTATAACTCGAGTCCCACATGTCCTACACATGGAGTACCGAGCGCACATTGATTCTTGAACTTGGGTCTCAAGTACCCATCTCCTTCTTCTTCAACACCTCCACTTTGTCGGCAGCTAGAAGAAGATTCATCCCATCTACGTGTCCTTCTGCCACAGCTATTAGGTCTTTCTCCATGAGGTAATGAGTTCTGCATCATGGTATGTGTCACTCCTCGGGATTCCCCAAACATTTGAATATGTGCATTTAATTCTTTTTTCTTCCGACGTGTGCTTGGACTTTATGCCTTCCACTTGTCCACACCTAGGGGAATGATAGGATTCCCTAACAAGTTGGTGTCTTAGGAGTGAGTTGTCATCGGGTGGGTTCATGAAAGGTCATCGGCCCCATTCCCACCATACTTATCACTTTTCACATTTTCCTCCATCCATCCCCTAAGCATTGTCTCGGGGCATCAGTTTCTCTTCCAAGCTTGGGCAAAGGGTTGTACCTTACCTTGTGGGAAGAAGGGGATAAAGGACAGAGGGTAAGTAGTTGGCAAAAGATAAAATCCAAAAGAACAAACCTTCCGGGATGTTTCAGGATCCCCTCGAAAGCAATAACAGTGCTATTCTCAACAAGAAACAGAGGGTTCAATAAAATAATAAAAATCAAGTCTCTGGGCTGGAGGATAGAGGGTCTCATCACCAGCCAACCTATTAGGGCCATGAGCATGTAGCCAGATGATGTCCCATTCACCGGGTCACCATGCCAAGGTAGTATTCTGGTGGCATAGCCAAGATGTCATATTACCCACTACGCAAAATTAGATGGATGGAAGGAAGGAGGGGACGGAGAGGATGAAGGAATGGAATGGATGGATGGACGGATGGATGGAAACATGGATGGAATGGAAGGAATGGAATGGAATGGATTGATGGATCGAATGGAAATGGAATGGAGGGATGGAGGATGGATGGACGGATGGACGATGGAACCCTGGACGACGGACGGAAGCCTGAGGGATGGAATGGATGGACGAGGAATGGATGGATGGACCGGAATGGATGGAAGGATGGAGAGGAAGAATGGAGGAATGGAAATGGATGGACATGGATGGACATGGGATGGATGAAGGAGGGATGGACGGATGAAATGGATGGACGGATGGAATGGAATGGATTCGATGGAGGACATGGACGGAAGAATGGATGGACGGATGGAATGGAATGGATGGAGGATGGATGATGAACGGATGGACGGATGGAAATGGAGGAATGGAGGAATGGATGGAAAGGAAGGAATGGACGAGAAAGGAAGGAATGGAATGGAATGGAATGATGGATGGAGGAAAGGAATGGAATGGAAAGGAGGAAAGGAAAATGGACGGACAGGAATGGAAGGATGGAATGGAATGGAGGACTGAATGGAATGGAGGAATGGAGCCCGGATGGAATGGAAGGATGGATGGATGGATGGAATGGAAGGATGGACGGATGGATGGAAGGAAATGAATGGATGGAATGAGGAATGGAATGGAATGGAATGGAATGGAGGAATGGACACATGGATGGACGGAGGACCGGATGGATGGACATGGAAGGAATGGATGGATGGACGGAATGGAAGGAATGGAATGGAATGGAAATGGACTGGATGGAAATGGATGGATGGACAGGAATGGACAGGAGCCGGAAGGATAAAATGACCTATTTTGTAATTAAAGGTCACTAGGATGATATAAACAGAGGACGTTTCCTCTCATTTTCACATATAGAACTACCTCTTGTGAGAGAATCATTTCTTTAGCTTCTCTTGCTTTGGTATTTTTCTCTTGAAGTGAGGCTTACCTTGTGGAGGATCATCTTTGGCATTTTATGGTGTTTTCTATCATTGAAGTGTTTTACAACCAGGGGTTTGATTATGCTCTTCATTGATTTGCAAGTGCATTTCTCATGCAAAACTTCTGAATGAATGGTTGTAGGTTAAATCTCTTACATTTATGGTTACATTGTTATTATTTTGCTTAATCATTGAAACCCCTAGGTGGAAAGCACACAAGTAGGTCCTTAAGCTCATGTCCCATGATAGAAGACTTGTTTTAGCCATTGATTAAGGAGTTATACCTACTGCTGCTACACTAATTCTTTTTCTAAAGTTAGTTTTGAAACATAAATTGTTGTTAAAGACGCCCCAGCCTAATGGAGTTTACACCTGTGGGTTTTGACTTTTAGGGTTTGAAAGTCCTTGTCTTTGCAACACTTTTTCATCCCTGGATTTATGCTCTGAAGCTTGGGCTTTTGCCAAGGATTTTAAGGAAAGAGGAGGAGCATGAGGCCTCATTAAGCAACAATGAAATCGAGCCTCCTTCCTTAGGGAGCTTGACTTCATGGCCCCGCCATTGCAGCACTACAAAGCCTAACCTCTTTGTCCCAGATTTAGATTCTCTGAGACCAAATTTTGCTCCTTTCACTCCATAATGTCTTAAGGCATCTGTCTAAACCTCCAGCCGTTGAGATTCTTGTGTCCAAACAACACTTTAGGTCAATGGGTACCTAGCAATATGACACAATTAAATTTAGTTGGTTTCCATGCTAGGGCAGTGACCTTTTATTGCATGGCTAAGGGAAAGGGGTCTCATCACAATCCAACCTTCTAATTTCCTCGTGAGTACTTGTGGGTAACGCCACCACCACTGGTCACCACACCCCCAACAGGCAGTGTCCCCCGATTAGCCTTTTGAAGAAAAAGAAATAAAGAATAAGGCATGAATGGGCTTGGAAAATCAAGATCCAAGATTGCATTGTCCTGGCTTCTACAAAGGCACCCACAAGTAAAGCTTTGCATCCTCCTCGCCTTAATTGTAATTCCACTGCTTGACATCCCTTTGACTACATCAACCACTTACATGGCATGGATGAAGTCTCTTCCGAAAACATTCCTTTTCCAGTGGACAATAGCCCAATAGGATGCCCGCTATTTTTCCAAACCAGGCCATGGATTTGTTAAATGTCCCTTGAGCTATTGACTGATGTTTCAGGGTTTTTATGCATATGTCTTATAACATTAATGATGAGATGTGATTACAATGCTATGATCCTCGTGGACTCCATGAGCCTGAGGGCTGTGAGTTTTGATGTAAGGTGTGGATCATGCCCATCGACAAAATTACTTGGACCTGCATGGGAGATGATCACCAGACGTCCATGGGGTTGAAGAGCCCATCATATGATGTTAAGACCCCATCAAGGGGCGTAGAGACAAGTGATTTGAGATGACTGTGATTTTCAATCGGAGAAGAGGAGGATGTTCCACCGAAGGCACCTCTGCAGCAGCCTGGACCTAGGGGATTGGGTCCTTTTCGAGGGAACGTTGGACTTGGAAGGCTTAGGACATCACCCATGATGATCACGACGTCATCCAAATACATGGGACGTCTTGGGAGGCATATTTGGCAATGTTGGCACATGTGGCAGGTTGGAGAAGCCTGCTGATAGCTTAACGCTTTTTCTCTCAGGATGCCCATTTGAAAATTTTAGTTGGGATAGCATCTCCCTCGAGAGGGGTGCTAGACGCTCTTAGCTTCTGATTAGATTCTGAACCCTTGAACATTTAATGTAAAACAAGATGATTTTAGTATTCTTGGCCTTATCGGTCTTTTCATGACCTAAATGTAAAATTAACACACAGGTCTGTAGATAAATGAAGGATTTCACCTCATTTTTTCATCATCTCTACCACACTCATTAGAGGTCCAGCACTACAGAGACTTGGGTTGTTTCATTGAAATTGAAGACTGAAGGAAGATCTCTGTACATTTTAAGTACTTCTCTTGGTGGAAGGTGTGTTACAACTAGGTTTTCCATATGCTTTTCTTGCAGATATGTGTTTAAATTCTGCAAAGTTCTTGATTGAATGGTTGTACCAGGCTTCTTCCATATGTTGTTATAATTTTCTCATTGAACCCTAGGTGGCAAGCACACATTGTAGGTCCTGTCTCATGTCCCCATCAAAAAGAATTTCCAGCCATTGTTTGAAGAGGGAAAGAGCCTAGCCATAGCTACACTCTGTTTTCTTTATCCGCTAGGCCGCTTTTATTTTCAATCTAAGAAGAAGGAGACACATCAAAGCCTAGTTCTTCTACACTTTTATGGGTCGATTTTTCTAGGGTTTCATTGCAAAGCCTCCTGTTAAAGCAAATACATTCCTTTCAAACCCTCTTGTCTTCTGCTTTTACATGCTGTTTCCAGATATCCATCATTTCCATCGAGTTAAGGTAGGAGGAGAGAGCACCGAGGCCTAGTTCCCACAATTGGCAGGTGAGCCTCTCTCCTCTAGAGTTTTGACTTTGAGGCCTTGCCTCCCAGCAAATTTCAAAGCTTCACACCTTCTAGTCTCCAGTCAGCATTATCTTTGGATCCTTTAGTTCCCAAGGCCTCTGTTTTGACTCTATTAATCTCTAAGGCACCAATTCAAAGACCTCTTGTTGAGTGAATTTGATCACAACAACTCTCAAAACTTTGAATGAAACCCTAACTACCAACCCCAGCTTAGAAACTAACCTAACTAACCTATTGATGTTGTCATCCTTGGCTATTTTATCATTTGTGCAGCAAACATTTTATTGTATAAGCAAATTGAATGGTGGTTTAAAGGCATTAATTGAATAAAGTGCTGATTGTTATATTGAATGCCATGTTTTTCTTAGCATTTATTGAAGAAGTGACATTATATATCATTGCTATTTATAAACATTGACTTCACAATTTTGTTATCCAATTGTTTCTATGTACATCGAGAAATATTGATTTATATGAAGTACTAACCAAGGAGCAATCTTGTATACATCGGGCTTTCTTGTTACTTTGTCTCAAGGTGTGCATCACTCTTTTTGCTTATACTTTCCATTATTGGAGCAGCAGCCGCATCTATCTACTCTATGGTAGACTTCAGAGGGGGAACTATCTTTGCTCCTATAATCCTTTGTCTTCAAAATCCCAAGTCACCGTGGACATCTGCCCCGGCCTTTACCACAATTCTAAATAAAAAGAACCATCCCATTGAGGTGACATTGGTGGGATTGGTTCAATTACGCCAGTTTGACTCTTCAACCTTTAGCCTTTAATCCTTGCTACAAACCGTAAGGACAATAGTACTGATGTGGCCATGTTATAATTTTACAGTGATGCAAGTCTTGGACAACCATAGATGATGAGGTTCTCATGCGCCTCTATGTGAGTGAGCACATATCCCCATGTTGGAGCCGTAGATGGTTACCCCCCATGCCCATGGGTAAATAGAGGAGATTATGTCTCATGGCGCATAGTGAAGACAAGCATCTAATAGGATGATGATGATCATTATGTCCACTCATGATAGCCCAAAGCAATCACTCTCAGATGCCTCTTTCACTCTTGATCAATAAAGCTCATCACATCCAATTAGCTTAGCCAGTTTTTGGGAGATGGTGGTCCAATGTCATCATGAGGTACATTAGTCCTTTTGTCATGTGAAGTGTTGTGCTTAATATACTAGGAATATGAATGAAGATAATTGGTTGAAGTTGGATAATGAATCATAATCTCAAGAAGTTATGTTTGTTTCCTTGTTTCACCTTGGTGGCCATCATTTGTACTCTAGTCCTGTGTTATCACCCCCAAGGAAAAGGGGTATTACTAGCATCCCTCACAAGGGCAACATTACGTTTCCCTGCCATACTTAACACTTACCATCATGGAGCCTGTCGCAGTGTACTAAACTTCAGTAATGGGTCATGGTTCATTCTCTCATGAGAAGAGGGGCTAAAGGCCCAGACGTTGATTGCAACTGCTAGTAAAAATAATGAAGAAAGAATGATGCAAAAGAAGGAAAGAAATAATAAGAAGGACATTTAAAAGCCAATCCATATTCAAGATCTACCCTTTTTGTGTTCGCTCCAGTCCCAAAGCAATGAATGCAAATGCTTGAAACCTTATAAAGGGGACTTGCAAATTAATGAAAGAAAAAAATAAAATGCAGATTAAGGCATTTGGAAAAACGTAGCGCCTAGAAAGGGGTAACTCAAGAGAAAGTGCACCCTCCACAAAGGCGCTCATATAAATGGACAAAATGATTCCATAATCCGTGAAGTAAACCCAATACATTTCACTATCACACTTACTCTTGAAGGGTTCTTTTATTTCATGTTTCTGTCGAGACGTATCCCTCTACTTTGGTCTTTTCTTTCCATCTTTGTTTGGCACACTTGATAGGGGCTGATGATGGTCCTCCCATACTTAAACTTGCCAACTTACATCAAATCATTTTTCATCATCACAACTCCTCACACTTCTAAAGGAGCTCTCTCTAAAAAGTTCTCTCTACTCTTCTTTGTCTCTTGGTTTCTTCTACACACCTCTTGGAGTAACTTTGGATGGATATTTCCCTTGTTGGTGGTGGATTCTTCATGGATTAGGGTTTCCTCATGCTAATGCGCCTTGTTTGTAAGTGTTTACTTTTAATGCATGTGGTATTTCTTGGTTTATCTTGGTAATTCGATCTATAAGTGTGGTAATTTGCATGTTGTCTTGATATTTCTGAAATCTTGAAACCCTAAGTGGAAGGATTAAGAGTGGTTATCTCCTTCCCTTATTTTTTTCACCTTGACTTGTTGAAGCATTTAATATTTGCTCTAAGGGTTAGGAGTGGCTATCCCCTCAGGGTTTATCTTAGCTAGGGTTTGGAGCTAGGGGTTAGGAGTGGCTATCCCCCTAGGTTCAATACTTAATTCAAATCAACCTCTTTGCTAGATGCATTAGAGAAATTGGGATGACACCTAGGGTTTATGACTGGATAAACTTTTGTAGTTTTCCTTTGAGGTTTGACTTGGTTCTGTGAGTGGATTGAAGATTTTCCAGGTCCTAACAAGCTGAAAACTAGGTCTGTCTTTGACCTCAAGTTGGCTCTAAGTTTCAACTGTCAAACAAGGGTTTGTTGTTGTTTTATAACAGCAAACTTTTCAGTAACTTCTTTGTTGTTCTGTTACAGTTACATAGGCCATTAAGGTGCTTTAGCATGTAGTTTTGTCACAAGATGTTAGCACATGCATACCATAAGCTATATAACACACCTAGAGATATTTTAGAGCTGAAATAATGATATTCTAAACACTAGCATACATGAAAAAGAACACAGGTATTTTTGGTCAACATGACTCTGGATAAAACCCCCCCGGGGAAAACCAGTTTGGAATATGAGTGTATATATGTGGAGAATACAAGGTGGAATACAAAAAGTACAATATTGAATAAACAGATGAACCTGATACAATAGCATCTTGAACCAAGCTAAAACACAAGTCCAAATGAAGAAGATGCGCCCTAGGATGGTACGCCCTCCTCACAAGTTGCCAAAACCACTGAACTGAAGCTCTCTGTCAACTGGAAGCTCTGATGGAGAAACCCTCCCACAGTACTCTGAATCTATGTTGTATCTCTCCACTGAAACTATCCTCAAGGCAAACTGACCTCTGCAAGTCCTCCCTGCTAGCTGTGCTCCCTCCTCCTCAAGTGCACCCTCCTCCTAGCAAGAACTAGCTCCACAAATAAATGAAGGAATAAGCTTGTTGGCTACCACCATGGATGTGGGTGCCCAAGATTTCCTCACTCAATGAATCCAACCTCGTCCTCATGCTCCTCTGCCAACTCTCTTGATGAACATAACAAGGAATAATGAGCCCCTCCTTTTCCCTTGCGCCCTCCTTAAGGAAGCATAAGGAAACCTAAAGTATGTGTGGATGAGATCATCTCACTCTCATCCCTAATCAATGGTTGAGATTATCCCAAAAGAATCTCAACTCAAAACCCACTTTACTTCAGTTTCCATAGTTTCACTTTATGTCCCTCAATTCACCCACAAAGTGAATTAATAGTCATTTTAGGCTAAAAAGACCAAATTTCACTTTTGACTTAAATCTCCTAAGTCAAAGTAAAATTAGACATAAAGTGCATGGTACAAATTACTTCCCACATGTGTTTAGAAGCTCACAAACACAAGGGGACCACCTTCCAAGGTACCCAAATCTCAATACTCCCTCGTACCGAGGAAAGTGCCCTTCACCCCCAATCTCATCCCTGCAGTGGACATGGTTGCCTACTGGAAAATACTCGGTGAGTATGGATGTACCCTGATCAATGAAAGTAGTGTCTGACACAGATCTGCTCAATATGCGTGATCTATAGATGGAAGTGTCTCTCCACCTATCCAAGATTACCTAGATCTTGGTATCCAACCAAATATCTCCACCTTGGTCTCCCACCAAGCATTTCTGCCTCTTGGCATCTCACCAATGGTCACTACTCTTGGAATCTCACCAAGAGTCACTATCTTGGCATCTCACCAAGAGTCTCCCCCTCTTGGTATCTCACAAAGAGTACCTAAATCTCGGCATCTCACCAAGCTCCTCAACTTGGCCTCTCATCAAGTAGCTTCCACCTGAAGTGGAACCAAAATCTGATCTTCCCGTCTCCGTAGCCAAGTGAGGATCAAGCCTCCATGGTGCCCTGCTGCTCCTCCTCATCAATCTCTGATGCTCTGAAGCCCCTGCACCAACCCCTGTCTCGACAACTCTGAAAGTGAAGCTGTCTCGGGTGGACCAATCACCCCTAATGATGGTGTCGAAGAATACTGAGCCTGAGCTCCCACTGAATCACTATTGTGAGTCAATAGGTCCTCCTCAACTATGTCTCCCCACCTGATGTTGGATGGTGTAAAAATAGACAAAGTAGTAGCTAATGCACACTCTCTCGCAAACTTTTCATCGAACTCAAGCTCCTCTGTTATCGCTGTTGAAACATCTTGCAGCTTCTTCTTCTTCTTGGGACACTGTCCTGCATAGTGACCCATCTCCTTACAAGCAAAGCATCTCACTGAGATCATGTCTCTCTTATGTCCACTGCTTCTCTCTCCTTCCTATGGTGGGGCCCCAAACTTGGGACCCTGTCGACCTCCTCGGCCAGTCTTCTTCTTGCCCTTTGTCCAAAGAGAAAGATCATCATCACCCTGCATTGTGTCCGCCTCAACAATGGGTGGCCTAGCAAAACTTGTCCAAATGAGTTGAGACTTGGTCCAAGGGTGTAGGGGTTAATGAACCATTTGATTTGAGTACTCATACCCCTATACAAAATCCCCAAGGACCACTTTTTTACACTTTACATAAAAAATAATTAAAAATCCCCAGTTTGCGGGAAATTTAATTATTTAAAAAATCCTATAAAAACTTAACGGAATTCTGCAAGACTCTAGGAAATGTCTAGCATGGTCATTTACAACACTCCTAGACCTTAGTTACCCCTTTGGCTCGACTATTAGAATGCCTTTCACCACTTTGGAGAATTATTGTGAGTGAAAAACTCAAGGATAATTAAAATCGCAGTTAAGCAAGGTTAATTACTTGAGGAAAAAAAAAACTCAATGAAAGGAATTCCCTAATGATAAAGTCCTAGGTAACTAGACAACAATTCACTCATGCTAGCATATTACAATATTATCCCACGCAGGGGAGTGGAAATTCTGGTTACATAGAAAAGCGTGCCGAGAGATAAATTTGCCCTGTTGAGCAAAAAGTTGTCAAAATGGTTGTACCAATAGGTACATATCTTCATGGAACATGGAGATGACCCCTAGTTTAAGGAGGTGGTCAACAAGGCGGATCACCATTAATGATGGGTAGAGGTCAAGTATGGACTATGGCTTTTGAATGTCCTCATTATCCCTATCTTTATTACCGACCAGTTGCAATCTACCTTTGGGCTTTTAGCCCCTTCTTCTTGTAAGAGAATGAGGTACATGCCTTTTTTGTGTACATGTAACCACCATTACCTAAAAGGTGAGAGAATGGAAGGATCAAGGATGGAAAATTGGTAAGTATGACCCGAAATGGTATGCTACCCCTTTAAAGGAATCACCAGTAGTACCTGTTATCACAGGATTTGTACTTGTACAAAGCCCTCCACAAGATCTCAATCTTGTGTAACAATTATAGGTATCTACCATTGTCACCGAAGCAGATACTTCCCTCATTTTAGTGAAGGAAAGAAGTCCAACGCAAGGGAAGCAGATACTTCCCTCATTTTAGGGAAGGAAATAAGTCCAACGCAAGGGAGGTTTCCCTAGTGACCTCAAGGGATCAAGTAGTAAGATTAGTCAAGCCTACAATCCCCTATCTTTGTCACTTAGATGTGATAGGCTATGTCTAGGAGAAGTGAAGGGAAGAATTAGATTGAACAAGTTAATTGGGCAACTTGTACAAGACAATAAACTTTCAATGTATAAAATCATCAATTACCAAGTTATATTTCATATCAATCACCTTTAAACACTAGATATCACATAAAACCAATTTCTGTTGTAAAATTGCAGCAGTAAACCAGTCTATATCGGCAATAAATATTTTATAACAGCCATAGGAAAACAACCCAGAAAATTAGCAATTGAGTCTTAGAATTTAGCTTACAACAAGGGGAACAATATCCAATTGCTAGACAATAATTCTGGGCAGTTTTAACCACAATATTAAGTAGTTTTCAGCAATAAATTGCATCCCTAATGGTTGTAGAGTTCACTTTATGACAACAGTAAGTTATCCAATGAAATTGCAAAGCGTTGAGGTACAATTAGCATGCCAATGATGTCATAAGCTAATTTAAGTGAGGATTTCGAGAGTATATAGTATCACAAACATGAAATACTAGTGCCATCTACATTCCTAGGGAAAATGGAGTCAAGACAATACATTCAAGGAGACCAAGCAAGAGAGAAGGTGAAGGTTTGAGCCTTGGAGCTATCCACTCATAGAACCAAGTCAACCCTCAAAAGAAAACCACTAAAATTTATCCAGTCATAAACCCTAGGTGTCATCCCACTTTCTCTAATGCATCTAGCAAAGAGGTTGAATTGAACTAGGTCTTGAACCTAGGGGGATAGCTACTCCTAGCCCCTAGCTCCAAACCCTAGCTAAGATAAACCCTAAGGGTACCTTGGAAAGTGGTCCCCTTGTGTTTGTGAGCTTCTAAACACATGTGGGAAGTACTTTGTACCATGTACCATGTACTTTATGTCTAATTTCACTTCGACTTAGGAGATTTAAGTCAAAAGTGAAATTCGGTCTTTTTAGCCTAAAATGACTATTAATTCACTTTGTGGGTGAATTGAGGGACATAAAGTGAAACTATGGAAACTTATGTAAAGTGGGTTTTGAGTTGAGATTCTTTTGAGATAATCTCAACCATTGATTAGGGATGAAATGAGATGATCTCATCCACACATACTTTAG
>SNQJ01S0212212.1:0-10303 GCA_010110895.2 Picea sitchensis | reverse complement strand
ATTTTGTCCCCTTCTTCTGGAGGGCAGTGATTGGACAACCAATCTTGGAGAATCCTTTTATAAATCTCCTATAGTATCCTGCTAATCCCATAAAGGATCTGATGTCCGAAACATCCTTTGGGGTAGGCCATTCCATAATAGACCTGATTTTGTCAAGGTCTACCAATACTCCTTCTTCGGAGAGAACATGGCCTAAGTAATGTATTTGCTTCTAGAAAAATTCACATTTTCTGAATTTGGCATAGAGCTGATGTTCTCTTAGCACTTGCAGCACAAGTCTAAGATGTTTTTCATGTTCTTTTCTGTTCTTGGAGTAAATTAATATATCGTCAATAAAAACAAGCACAAATTTGTCTAGGAATTTACTGAGCACATTGTTCATCAAGCACATAAAACTGGCAGGGGCATTGGTCAACCCAAATGGAACTACCACAAACTCATAGTGGCCATACCTCATTTGGAAGGCAGTTTTATGGATGTCTTCACCCTTGATTCAGACTTGATGATATCTCGACCTCAAATCAATCTTTGAGAAAATAGACGCACCCCCCAATTGATTGAATAGGTCATCGATCCTAGGCAAGGGGTACTTGTTCTTTATGGTTACCTTATTGAGTTTCCTATAATCTATACACAGTCTAAGGGTACTGTCCTTCTTTTTCACGAACAAGACTAGTGCTCCTCATGGAGCAACACTGGGCCAAATATAACCTTTATCCATCATTTCTTTTAATTGCAATTTGAGTTCAACTAACTTTCGTGTGTTCATCCGGTAAGGTGTTCTAGACACCGACACCGCTCTCGGTGCAAGTTTTATCGATAAGTCTATGTCCCTTCTCGGAGGTAGACCCGATACCTCTTCCAAAAACACATCTATGTATTCTCTCAAGATAGGGTGATCGTCAGGGCTTGGTTTGTCACCTTTGATTGTTTTCAACACCTGTATTGCATATAGGGTACATCCCTTTCAGCAATACTTTCTCATTTGCAGAGCTGATATTTGTCTCATCGAGACAGGTTTTCGGATCCCTTGAAGGGTTATCCTCTTCCCTTCCTTGCTTACACATTCTAAGGTCTTATGGTAATAGTCCAATCTAGCTTTATGGGAAGCTATCCAATCCATCCCAATCAACAGATCATACGATCCTAGGGGTAATATGTTAAGGGTTGGTTGGGTGGGAGATTTACCCAACATCAATTGGCAGGCTGGTATAACCTCTGCTACCCTTCTTCTGGTGCCAGTGGCTAACTGTACCAACCATGGCTTGGTATGTTTTTGTGGCTGTAGTTTACACTTGACAACAACTTTAGGGGCTATATAACTCAAATTTGAACTAGGGTCAATCAAAACAGACACTAGATGGTTGGAAATCATACCTTCTATTTCCACCACTGAAGCTTGGTGGTCAACTTGGTTATTATCCAAGGCTGCATAAATTTGTGGCACACTCCTGGCCACATCATTGACGGTAGTAGTTTCCTAGATGTTATAAATCCTTCGACTATTCTGTTGTCGGTGTGGACTGTCTCTCAATAGATGTTCTTCCCCGCAACCCCAACATTTCAAAGGTTCTCTCTTTGGGTTATCAGTCTTCACTAATATGGGTTTAGAAGTTTTATTTCCGCTCAAGGAGGGAAAATTATGCTGGTGCATACTCCGGGTTGGGAAGCTCATTCTTGAGTTCTTCTTATAGTTCTTAAATCCTAGGGATTTAAATCCCTTTTTATTAAATCTTGAACTATTCTTCTGTTTCCATCCTTTGCGAGTTTCTGCTCGATGCCCAAACTGTTCATGACAATAGGTTGTCTTTGTAATAGTGTCTTCTAGAGTCTTTGGCTCATCAAATTCAATTCTATTCCGATAGTCCTTAGGTAGTCCACTGATGAAGTGTTTCACCTTTGCCTTTTTTCCCTTGATATAGGATACATACCTCAACAAATCGAGGAATTTGTTGACATATTCTTCTATAGTAAGTTGTCCCAGTTTGAGTTCAAAAAAATATTTAGTCTTTTCATCGAAATATTTTTCCGAAAGATACTTCTTCCGGAAGTACTTCTCAAACTGTTCCCAATACAGGTCCTCTTCATGAACCCCTTTCACGTTCTTAAGGTTTTCCCACCAAATCGAATCCTTTCCGTTCAAGTTGAAGGTGGCCACTCGGGCCTTCATATTTTCTGAAAAGTCATGGACTCTAAAGTACTTCTTTAGTCCAAGAAGCCAGGCCTTTGCTTCCTCTCCCTTCTTTATTTCACCGTCCAAGGAGGGTGGTTTGGCCTTTCTGAATTCTTTGAATTTTTGACCTTTGGAAGACTTTTGCTTCTTATGTTTTCTTCGGGGATAGGAACTAGTTCTGCTGCTAGAAGAGCCCTTTGAATCGCCAGCTTCCTACTAAGAGGAATCATTCGACACTTGTCCTTTACCTCTGGGGTGGACCTTTTTCAAGGTTCTCCTCTCAGTGTGGCCACTGATACGACGATGTTTCTGAGTTTCAGGTTCATGCTACATTTGTCTTTGTAGATCAGATAAACTCTGTAGTAAAATTGTGTTAATTTCTGTTTGCTTTTCTTTTTCTTTCATCATCCTTTCATTGTCAGCCTTGCAGCTTTGTAATTCGACCATGAGACTCCTCACAGTCTCGACTAGATTTGGAGGGGTCCCTACTGCCCTACTTTCGTCGGACTCTTCGTCTCTATTGTGGGAGCCTTCTCCCACTTCATGGTGAGTCACCAGACTATGTGTTGATAATTTCCCATGGTTGATCTTCCGCTTGTGTGCAAAGACAAACGTTGGTTGTTAGTCATTAGTTAGATACATTTTTATAACCCACGCAAAATTCATATTTCTTTCACATGCATACACAGTCAGGTTTTCATTTCGGACTTTAACCTTTTTGAATTAAGAGGGTTAAGATAGAGGGTTACTCTTTTTAAGAGTGTTCCGAAAGGAGCTTCTGCATAACTCATTCATGAACCCAAGTAGGCCGAGTGTTGTAACCATGCTCTGATACCAATTTGTCACACACCCGCTGCGACATAATAAATTTTCGCCTTTTCTCGAGGGACAGAATCCCCAAAATCCTACGGGGCTTAGCACAGGCTAGATTTTCCCCTTTTCCCACCTTCATGTGATCGTTGATAATGATCATAGGCTAAACAACTAGGTGCCTTTTTGCAGTTCGCGACTCAGCGGTATAAGTGAGTCGAGTCTTTCGACTCTGCAAACCCTGATGCTCGAAAACAGTGAAATGACGAACCCCAACAGGGCTAGCGAGTGACAAGTTTCCTGCTTGGGGTCTTGTCTACGTGACCCTGCTCTGTGTCCACGCACTTAAGCCATCCAAGCACTTATCCGCTTTTCGTGATTCAGGGAATTGCGATGCATGACTTCTATCTTTCCCCATTCAAATCCCTGAAAATTTCGAGGTCTCTAAAGTTTCCCTCCAAAGAGAGATCGATGACCGTAAGCCTCCCCTGATTCAACGGTATGGATCCTTCCGGGGTTTCGGTATTCGGGAGTTCGAAATGCATCGACTCTAAGACTCTTTGTCATTCAAATATTCGAATTCCATTATGGGAATTCATGTAAGAGATCGACGACTCTTAAGAGTGTGGATCCAACGGTCCATGTGATTTCGGGACTTTTCCCTGAACTTTGACCGCTCACCACACGTCTCCTTTGATGGAGAGTCTATATTCCTTCATCTCTTGCAAGGGTAAAAAGGGTCGTGGAATTAAGGTTTGCGTCTCTTCCTCGAATCTAACGGTCATTACAAACCTTGGAACCTTCAATAGGATCTTGCGACACATGACCTCCCTTAATCGGACGGTCCTCATTGTTTCGTGATTTCGCGACTTGCGACCCTGAGTGACATAGATCCTCTACCAATTCGAATCCCCAGTATCAGAAATATCGATGGAATCTTGATCTCCGCCACGTGTCCTCCATGGATGGACGGCTCAGATCTATTTTGGGACTTTCATTGTGAAGTCCCCCGACCTCTCGTCATCAGGACTTCCGGAATCCCGAAGTCTGAAATCTCGATACCAACTCCTCTTTCGGGACTTTCACCTCTGGTCACAAGGGATTAACCCTCATGCATCTCCTGATAGATCCAACGACTGTCGGGTTTTCTAACTAAGATCTGATGGTTCATATCTATCCCACGTTGTGCACTCTCCCACTACTCAGATCTATTTCGGGACTTCCATTGTGAAGTTTCCCGACCTCTCGTCATCAGGACTTCCAGAATCCCGAAGTCCAAAATCCCAATACCAACTCCTCTTTTGGGACTTTCTCCTCTGTTCACAAGGGCTTAACCCTCATGCATCTCCTAACAGATCCAACGAATCTTAGGTTTTCTAACTAAGATCTGATGGTTCAGATCTATCCCATGCTGTGAAGTCTCCCACTACTACCTGGACGTGGAAAAACCAACGGTCCAGATACTCCCACGGACCTTGGGGATCTACGGTCTCAATTTCTTTGCTACTCATGAAGATAAAGGAAAAGGGGTTAAGGCATTTAATGCCATCGTCTCTTCCACCAATCTAACGGTTGTGAATGACCAAAGATCTTCTGATGGGATCTCGTCCGTCAATCGATTCTTATCCACATGCTCCCATTTCGGGATTTCACGGATCGAGGTTTTGGGACTCGCGAGTGCAAGAAAACTCACACCTAGATACTCCGGGTGCCGAAACGCCAAAATGTTGTGGTCTACGAGGACCGTTCTCCCTCGTACAAGGTTTTGAGACTTAACCTCTAACATCCTTCTTCGGGTCCTCGGGTAATTTACACCAGGTTTTGAAGACCAGACTGGAAGGTCTTCTCTAAGGTAAGGGAGTGGTCTCAAAAGGATGCCTTCAAGAGGAAATCCATCCAAGGGACCAGGTAGGACAAACAAAGGAACAATCTCCCCAGAGCAGACTTGAAGTCTGACTTAGATTGGTAAGCATATAAATAGAAATTCGTAAAACATAAGCCATACGTGGTCTTTCCATTATAAGCATGCAACCACCATTTCTGGTCAAAACACCACACAGACAGTCTTATGCTCAAACCATTCATAAATTGCACAGACTATGAACACATATATCAACATATAAACTTCAAGATATAGGATATAAAACACTTATCAGAAATAACACCAGGTGTGATTGCAACTACTGAGAGGAGTGCTCGTTTCCACCCAACCGCATGCTCAACGACTCCCAATAGATTTACCACTAGCCACCCCCGAGCTGAGACCACGATGCTGCGAGACTGTGTCTCTGTTTGTCAGTGACCGAGAACGAAGGTTACTCTCCTTCTTCTCCTCTATCACTCACTCTGTATTTTTCCAGATTTCTCCTCCTCTTTCCCCTGCGTCTGCCCTTGATCGCCCACACTTCCTGCCTTTTCTCTGTTCGGTGAGGTTGCGTGTGGCACGATTTTCCTCGCAATGGTCAAGTTTAAGGACTCTACGGATTGGAGGTTCACCCCCATCCCTCATTACGCATGAGGAGCCCTTTACCTACCAATCCTGACGAGTCATTTAATTCAGGGCCAACGAGCCGCTCTTGGTTCTCCGAGCCACTGAAGTCCAAATACGGTATTGGTTTTGATGGAAGTTAACGCCACCATTCCAGGTGCCTTCCACCACCTTTCTCTAGCCATCGTGGTCTCTTTTTTAGTATATCCCCTCTTAGCAGTCCTGCAATATATATTCATAATATTATTCACATTCATCGACATTTTTCACAAGGTCCATTCACATCACAAATTCACATTTTGGGTTTGCCACAGTTCTTGCCTAGTATAGTTATTTTTACAAACTGGGGGAAACAGGGTGTTACAATCACTAAATCCAAACAATATCCACCTTGACAACAATTAACCTGATACCTTGCTTCTTCCTTTTGTTCATCACCTTTTCTGCAAGCCAAGAGAAGCCAAGCACCACTGCAGCTTCTCTAATAAAACTGGTTTCATGATCTCGCCTATGTGACTTGCACGAGTTTGGATTTGCTGAGGGGTCACTCCACCTCGAACATGTTTTCCACAACTGTTTTGTGAAACAAATTTAGTGATAGATCTCCTTCTATCCAAAACACATGTATTACAATATACATTACAATCATCACATATCATATCAGTGTAACCATTATGGGTGACATTTGTGATTCTCGTACGCTAAAGCACCCATTTCACTGCAACACCTGAATCTGTTATGTTTCTGACAACATCATTAGCATGTGAAACATCTGGTCTTAACCATTTCATCACATACAATAGACCTCCTACTGAACTTATACAAGACACAACATTTTCTTCTTTATAGACAGGCTCTATGCTTGAAGAAAACTTATAATGGAAAAAAAGAGGGATACAAACTGGTTTTACAATGTTCATACTGAACTCCAACCACAACTTACCATTACCATATCTATATACTTCCATGCCCATAATTTTTTTGGTTGCTCTTTGATCCCTCATCTGAATTGTCCTGTCCACCTGAGTCATTTTCTTACTGATTTGATCCATGCTTCGGCTTCCATCGAGCATATTATCAACAAAGAACATCAATACTGTGAATGTACTATAAATCGTATAGTCATTCCTACCCTTTGAAAAAATATGACTCACTATGAAGGATTCAAACATCTTGTATATTTGTCTGGGTACCAATAGGCCATACAATGAATTGGCTAGCATGCAAACAAATTTGTTGTTGCGATCTTGAATCAACCCTTTTGGTTGTTCCATACATACTATATATCTGTCAATGATGACCCTGTGAGAAGTAGGATCCCACATACAACATCCCTTTATACCACCATCATAACTTGCAGAGATATAAAACAAGCAGGAATTTAGAAACAAAGATTTTAAGTCTGGAACTGATTTACCTCTTACCAGTACCTGCAATTCTTTCTTGCTCTTATGACCTTGATGCTTCTTCCATAAACAAGAATATACATATGTCACTTCAGGTGCCACTTCAGTACTTCCTTTCAGCTTATAAAGGTTAACAACCTTTGTTGCCTTCACCACTACTAAATTCTCTTTCGACACCGTGAGAGCTCCACGTTGACTTGCATACTTATATCCACAAGAATCCAACACTCCTAATGAAATAAAATTTGATTTAAGCTCAGGTAGATATCTAGCATCTGTTAATTCCCTAACAATACCATCGAGCATCTTGATTCTAATAATTCCAACCCTAACAGTTTTGTAGGGAATACCATTTCCCATAAACACTACACCCCCATCAACAAATTGGTAAGAAATGAACCAATTTCTATGTGAGCACATGTGGTGGTAGGCACCTAAATTTAACTTCCATTCTTCTTGATATTGTAAATTACTAGAAATGGATAAAGCGTAATCAATTATACCTGAATTTGTTACAGCCAAAATTGCTTCCTTCATAGAGTTTTCCTCAGATTCCTTTCTCTTCCAGCAATCTTTCTTGAGATGTCATGTTTTTCCACTGTGACAACATTTTGTTTTACCCTTTCTATGTCTTCAGTTAGATCGAAAAAAACTTCTCTCATTCTTTTCTATGGTTCGACCTCTGACCAACATCACCTCTGAAGTTGAGGTTACTTTACTAGATTTTCTCCTCATCTCCTCAGCCAAGAAAGCTCCCACAACAGAGTCATAATCTAAAACATCTGCTGAGTTAAAGCTAATAGAGGTGACTAGATTATCGCAAGACTCAGGAAATGAACACAATAGTGTAATAGCCTTATCCTCATCTTCGAATTTAACTTCCATACTAGTCAATTGAACTATAAGGGTATTGAAGGTATTTAAATGGTCAACAACTTTTGTACCTTCTTTCATCCGCAAACTGTAYAGTTGTCTCTTCAAGTAGATTCTGCTTGTCAAGGACTTCGTCATGTATAGACTTTCCAACTTGCTCCATAAGCCTGATGTTGTATCCTCTCCTACGATATTAAACAGAACCTCATCCGCCAGACATAAACGAATGGTGCTAAGAACTTTCTCATCCAGATCCTCCCATTCCCATTTTGTCATGGCTCCTGGTTTCTTTGACTTGTCTGCCAATGCTTTTTGCAACCCTTGTTGCACTAATAAATCCCGCATCTTGAACTTCCAAAGCTCAAAGTTGTTTTTATTGCTGAACTTTTCAACTTCAAACTTTGAACTTTACATCTTAGCCATTTTTTCTAAAAAAACCAGATCAGAAATTTATAAACCCAAAACTTATAAAAAAATACAAGCTTTGTAATATAATAGTTGATCAAATATTACAAACACTTAAAAAAATAAATACAAGATTTAATAATTTAAACCAAAAAACCCTTTAACTTTTAAAACCTTATAACTCCCACCTTTTAAATATTATATTAAATCTTAAATGTAATAAACATTTACTCAATTAAAAGAGGCCCTTTTTACTTCATCCACCACCAACGTGACTTTACACCTTTTAATTAATAAAAACAAAATCACCTTTTAAGAAATTCCTTCACCTTCTTTAATCGTTTTAAACATTTACTTCACGGAAAAGCCGATCCACCTTAAAAAAATTCAAACGCTAATATTGAACAGGAGTCGTAACTTGTGATTTACCAAAGGGAGCCGCCACATGCACCTCACGTTTCCACTGCTTCTAGAGGAGGGACCTGCAGTGATTTATAAATCTACTCACCTCACTTTTTCGGCTTCTTCAATAATTTGAAGCTCTTCTAATTAGTTTTAAACAGTTCTGATACTACTTGTTAGAATTGTCAATGCAGAAAACACATTTCACATGAAATAATTAGCAATCACACACATAAGAATATAGGGATTTCACGTGGTTCACTCAAATGTTGGGCTACGTCCACCAAGCATAGGCATCGGTTATCTTATTATTCAGATTATGGAGATTACATAAGATTTGCAAGTCTTTCGTACACTCAGTCTCTCACACAATCGTGTTTGTCTCTACGGGCTTACATGAATTTACACCTTCACACAAGAAACTAAATTTTAAATGCAATCCCTATCCATATTCTAACTTGGTCTATTTGGTTGTAACCAACCCAAAATAATAGGAACGTGATTTATTTAATAAGGAATATTCTTGGTTGAAAAGTGGCTTTAGTAAGTGGTTGATAGCTGCACCTTTCGAAATTAGCCACTTTTATATGATTTTCATTTTTCACCTTTCAAAACTAATGGTTGACTATGGTTATTTTAGATTGTCCAAGATAGATTATAGTTAAGTATGGTTATGTTACATTTGTATGTTTCTTATGTGTAATTGTTCTGAGTCTTACATGTTTCTCAAGGGTTACACTTTATAGTGATGTTCTTAACAAATATGATGCATTGTGATTTTCATCTTAATCAACTTATATGGAATTTCGATGTATCTTTTTGCTATCTCTATTTATGTTTTACAAGACATGTGTTTCATTATGATGTTCCTTAAAAGTTATCATGATTTTGAAGAGTTATAAATTCTAAATAAATAATAATTAAATTTTTTTAATCATAATATATAATTAATACTTTCTAATGTGTATGGAAATTTAAATATTTTATTGTTTTTTTAAGTTAGAAGTTTATATTAAAACCTGAAAGAAAATGATATTACATCTGTATATAATGCCTAGCTCCTATTTATACGTGGCAGCTCAAAAAAATATACTACTTCAGATTTGAATATTTTATTGTTAACTTCTAGTTGTTTTTAAATAAATTGAAATGTTTTGCCCTCGTCGTTTATAATGCCTAGCTCCTATTTATACGTGGCAGCTCAAAAAAATATACCACTTGAGATTTGCATATTTTATTGTTAACTTCAATTTATTTTTAGATAAATTGAAATGTTTTGTCCTATTCACGTTATAAAAGTTTTTATTATTCTTATGATGATGATGATGATAATGATTAATGTCCACTAAGATCTAATTGGTCTATCGGATCTTAAGAGGGCAAGTGATTACTTGTGATTCTTTAGAATTTTGTTTCTGTGCTCGAAAAGTATTAAGAGAAGCTTTCCAAGATCACCATACTTTTGTTGAGTTAAGAGGTTAGGAAGGTTGGTAGTGTGATCAATATTTTGAAAACGAGATCTAATAGGGTATAGGCTGGACAATCTAAGAGAAAGTGTTTTTCATCTTCAACCTTCTTAGTGTCACAAAGGTGACACACTCTTTCATCCGATGGCGTTTTAGGAATTGACCAACGCCCAGTTTCACTATGGAGCTCATGAGAATTTGTTCTTATCTTAGCAATGCTTATTTTTTTCTTTACACTTGGAAAAACAGATAGATAATTTTGATCTTCTAGATTAGGGTT
>SNQJ01S0212211.1:2625-15837 GCA_010110895.2 Picea sitchensis | reverse complement strand
AATGTTCAAATGGGGTGATTAAAAGCCATACTTCTCATGAAAAAATCCTTCACAATTGATATTGGGATTAATCATGCTAAAAAGGGTATTTGAAAATGCAAAATGATATTTTTCATGTAAAGGAGGGCTCACTGAAATAAAGGGCCATGATGTGGGTGACTCTAACTATTGAAAAGGACAAGAAAGAAAGTTATTAGCATCAATAAGAGTGGAAATATCCCACTTGGGAAAAGGTGGAAATAATAAAGTAGTAGGATCATTGTCATCATCATCATCATCATCATCATCATCAAATAAGACCACTACACCCCCCATAATATTCAAATGGGGTGAGTAAAAGCCATACTTCTCATGAAAAAATCCTTCATGATTGATATTGGGATTAATCATGCTAAAAAGGGTATTTGGAAATGAAAAATCATATTTTTCATGTAAAGGAGGGCTCACTGAAATAATGGGCCATGATGTGGGTGACTCTAACTACTGAAAATGCTAAGAAAGAAAGTTATTAGCATCAATAAGAGTGGAAATATCCCACTTGGGAAAAGGTGGAAATAATGAAGTAGTAGGATCATCATCATCATCATCATCATCATCATCATCATCATCATCATCATCATCATCATCCAACACTAACATCTTTGAATGTAATCTACCATCACTGAATTGGATATCACTAAAAGGAGAGGGATTGCTATCAATAGAGGTCCCATCACCATGCTGCACATTTGGAGAGGGCCCATCACTATGTTGCATATTTGGAGAGGGCCAATCACTATGTTTTGCATATGGAGAGAGATCGCCATTGGATTTCTCATTAGAATAAGGATCATCACTGAACCACTCATTTGAAGAAGACTCATCACTAGGTTGTCTATCCTCATTCAAAGAGGGAAATTTCGAAGAGACATCTAGAATAGGAGAGGAGCCAATTGAATAAATAGGCCCATAAGTCCCTAGATATTGACCAAAGGAAGAGCTCTAAAGGGTACCCATGGGTGCACCCAAACTCAATGAATATATGGTAAGATCCACTACAACAAGTTGAGAGTCATCAATAGGTAACTCTATTGAAGAATAAGAGGCATGTTCCATGGAGACATGATGATAATTATCATAAAAAATATCATTAGAAGGAAGTGATGGAATATATCCCAGTGGACGATGAGGAATAGGGTCATCAAATATATCCTCATGATGCCCAATCACATGATCAGTGACAGGGTCATAAAGATGACACACCCCTAAAAATACTATTGTATCCAACAAAAGTCTAGTGAAGAGTATACTATATTGGTCACGACATGCCTTCCGAAAAGTAGGTGGACCCATGCACCTGATCCAAAAATACTAAAATGTGAAATAGAGATATTTTTTCCATGCAAGCACCCATAAGGATTCATACTAAAGAAAAAAAAGTAGGTGTGCAGTTGATGATAAATGCTGAATAGACAACCACTTCTCCCCAAAATGAAAGCTCCATGTTTTGAGAGTGAAGCATGTTGGGTTGTTATATTCTTTGCAGTGAAAAGTTGAAAGTCGAGGTGGATTGACCGGGAAAATTCGAAGTCAAAGTAATTGACAACAATTCGAAGAATTCAACTGACAAGAGGTCGAAAAATGGTCGTGTGCAAACTGACTGAAGATATAATGAAGGTTGACTGGTAAATGGACTTGGTATTCAACTTTAACAGAATCCCAAGATTCACATGATTTATAGCCAATGATCTGCGTGGATCTGTAACCATTTTTTGGGCGTCTTTATTTAGGGTTTTTCCTACTATAAAGCCTATAAATAGGGCATGTTGTAACACTGTAAAATATGATCGGAGAATCTTTAGTTAATCTTTAGAGAAATCATTTTAGAGGTTGATGGTCATATAGATGCAAGACAAATTGGCTACAGGGTTGTTCTTGTACAAATAAAGAAGGGTTGATGTTGATTGTGTCTTAGGTGTAGACCATGGTTAGCTATGTAACCTTTTATTCAAAATGAATAAGAGAACAAGAGAGAAAGATGCTCACGGAATGATGGTTTTCCCATTTGGGTTTCCAAGGTAAAATCTATGTGTATTGTGTGTTTTCTTTGTCATATATTTTATAGCTTAAATATTTCTTCCTCTCTTATACTAGGTTTAGTGTGGAAGTGTCCTCACTTCCTTGTTGGGCATGTGTTATATTCTTTGCATCTGCGTGTGTGGTTGCATCAGATTCGACAACTGCATCTGACGATCCCAACTTCCTCCTCTTTTTGTGTCGTGTGCACTGGGCGCTTTCCTGGGGTTTTCTTGGGGGGGGCAGGTTTGGCCTTCCCTGGTTACGTGTAGCGTTCAGGGTAGTGCCACAAATTTTGTTTTGGGTGTTTTTTTCTATTTTTAGCAGTTTTCTAAATTAATCCTGGATTAAGATATAAGGGTTTTGGTAGCTACTGAATACCTAAAACATTGCATATATTGTATGGTGAATGGTGAAATTAATACAATGAATATTTGAAAGGTGTGGGACCAAGGAAGGTTGGTTTTCTACCGGTTAAGGGTTTCCACTGTAAATCTGTGTGTACTATGTGTATGAGCCATTGATTAATTTCTATTTTGCTTAAGAATCTGTATGCATTTCTTTACTTCACAGGTTTAAAAATTACAATCTTGACATGTGGTATCATAGCTTGGTTTAAAAGCCATGGATCTGAGATAAACCCTAGGTTCAGTAAGAGTAGTAAGCAAGAGATCTTTAAAGTTGTGCTTAAATAATGGTGAGTAGCTCAAGAATAGAGATAGAAAAATTTGATGGCCAAAATTTTGAGATTTGGGAGCTTAAAATTGAAGATCTCCTTGTAGATCGAGAATAATGGGAAATAGTCTGTCCAGGTACCATTCTGACAGGTATGCCAAGGGAAGAATGGGAGAAACTTGAGAGAAGGGAAAGGAGTGCGATTCAACTTTATCTTACAGATTTGGTGTTGCTGAATGTCTTAGGTGAAGATTTGGCCAAGAAACTGTGGGACAAGTTGGGGAGTTTGTACTAATCAAAATCCATGGTAAAAAAGTTGTTCCTTATAAAGAAGTTGTATCTTCTAAGGATGAGTGAGGAAAATTCGGTGAGTGAACATTTAAATGTGTTTAGTACAATAATAGCTAGTTATCTTTTATGGATATTAAAATCACCAAGGAGGAGAAATGTATTAGCCTATTATGTTCTTTGCCAGACTCATGGGATAGATTAATAGTGGCTATAGGGAGTAATTCAACTACATTAGCACTAGAAGACACCATTATCATCGTCATTATCATCTACTTTAATCTACTTTACCCTGGATATTGGGTTTCTAGGGTAAAATATTTGTGTACCGTGTATTTGCTTTGTCATATCTTTTATAGCTTAAATCTTTCTTTCTCTCTTCTGCTAGGTTTAGTGTGGAAATGTCCTCATTTGCTGACATGTGGTATCAAATCTTGGTTTAACAACCTTTGATCTGAGATAAACCCTAGGTTTAGTAAGAGTAGAAAGTAAGATATCTTTAAAGTTGTGCTTAAATAATGGCGAGTAGCTCAAGAATAGAGATCAGAAAATTTAATGGCCAGAATTTTGAGCTTTGGGAGCTTAAAATTGAAGATCTCCTTGTAGATCGAGAACAATGGGAAACAATCTGTCTAGGTGCCATTCCAACATGTATGTTGAGGGAAGAATGGGAGAAACTCGAGAGAAGGGAAAGGAGTACGATTCAAAATTATCTTGCAGATTTGGTTTTGCTGAATCTCTTAGGTGAAGATTCAGCCAAGAAACTATGGGACAAGTTGGGGAGTTTGTACCAATCGAAATCCATGGTAAAAAATATGTTCCTTAGAAATAAAC
Source organism: Picea sitchensis (assembly GCA_010110895.2). Classification (NCBI taxonomy): domain Eukaryota; kingdom Viridiplantae; phylum Streptophyta; class Pinopsida; order Pinales; family Pinaceae; genus Picea; species Picea sitchensis. Next base: position 11,985 of record SNQJ01S0212211.1, on the reverse strand, counting down.
TGTATCTTTTGAGGATGAGTGAGGATAGCTCGGTGACTAAGAATTTAAATGCATTTGATACCATAATAAGCCAATTATCTTCTATGGATATTAAAATCACTAAGGATGAGAAATGTATTAGACTATTATGTTCTTTTCCAGACTCATGGGATAGCTTAATCGTGGCTATAGGGAGTAATTCAACTACATTATCCCTAGAAGACATGGTTTTATCTCTAGTATCAAAAGAAATGAGAAGGAAGAACATGGAAGGATTGAACAAAGATGCATTAGTGGTGAGAGGTCGACCGATTGACAGAGATAAAGGTAAATTCTCTGGTAGAAAGTCAAAGTCAAGGGGTACATCTAAATCCTTGGTTAATTCGATGAGAATATGCTCGAAATGCAGTAAAATTGGGCATTACAAAAGGGACTGCAAGTAGAAGGAAATGGAAGTCAGTACATGATTCGATGAAAAGAAGTTGCCTGAGAGAAAGACAACTCTAGTAAGGGAGGTGATGTGTACTTGGCGTCGACCAATACATAGTCGGATCAATATGTGGTTGATCGACTCAGGAGCATCCTATCATATGACACCACATAAATAATGGTTCTATGAATATGAACGATATAAAGGAGGAGATGTGTTCTTTAGGGATGAATCGACAACCAAAGTTGTTGGGTGGGGAAGAGTTTGGCTGATGCTGTAGGATGGGAGGAGTAGAACCCTTCCAGGTGCACTACATATTCTAGGTTTGGCAATAAACTTGATATCTTTTAGTAAGATGAGTGATGCTAGTGTGCACAATCTATTTTAGAAGGATATGTGCAATATGGTCAGAAGTGCGATGGTATTAATGAAAAGAGTTCAGATTGGAACCCTATACAAGTTGATAGGGAATGTCGACTTGACTAGATGCAACGACACCAATTTTCCTAAATCCGACTCGAATTCGACTCAACTTAGGCTGAGTCGATTCAAAATGACTCAAAAATTCATCTTCAAGTCAACCCAACCATGCCATGGCACGAGAGGATGGGAAAAATTGGAGAAAAAGGAATTCGAGCTATGCATAACAAAGGTATCTTCAAATATTTTCCTGAATGTAATTTAGAAGTCGATTTTTGTGAACATTGTATATATGGAAAACAAATTAGGTGAGATTCCCATATTGAGCGACAAGGGAAAATGGGATTCTAGAATTGGTTCATAGTGATGTGTTTGGCCCTGTTTCAGTGCCTTCACTTGGTGGATCCTTGTATTATGTCTCCTTCAAAGATGATTTTTCCAAAAAAAGATGGATAAATTCTTGAGGAAGAAATCATAGGTTTTCGAGAAATTCAATAAGTTTAAATCTCTTGTTGAAAACCAGACAGATAAGAATATTAAGGCGCTGAGAACTGAAAATGGTAGTGAATTTAGTGGAGAATAATTTGATCAGTTATGCAACCAGTGTGGCATAACATGCCAAAATACCACACCATATACCCCTAAAAAAAATGGAGTTGACGAAATAATGAATAGAATGTTGATAGACAAGGAAAGGAGCATGCTTAGTGGTGCTGGGCTCGCACAAGAAATTTGGGTAGAAGCAATTGACACTGTAAAATATCTGGTGAATATGTCTCCTTCGTCGGCACTAGTCAACATGAATCCACATGAGGTATGGTCAGGTAAGAAGCCTTCAGTTTCACATCTCAAAGTATTTGGCTGTGATGCATTTGTGCATGTTCCCAAGGAAAAGAGGAGAAATCTGGACAAGAAGGTAGTCAAATGTATTTTCATTGGATACAAAGAAGGAATGAAATGATATAAGTTCTGGGATCCTGCATCAAGGAAAACAATGTATATTCGATATGTGGTCTTGAGAGAATTCAGAAGGAAGTTCAAGTCTGAAGTGATGGTTCAAACAAAGAATGATCAAGAGAAGGTGCGGTTTGAACTGAGGAATGAAGAAGATGATCTAGATGAGTTGAATGAATCAAAGGAAGAGGTGGAACAACCGACCCCAATTGTAAGGAGGTCATAACGAGTAAGAAAACCAGTTGAAAGGTATATTCTGCCCGACTTCCGCTCCACATTTTTGTTAACTACAACTGACGAAGATCCCAAGTTGGTTAGAGAGGAAGTCGACTCGATAGAGAGTAGACTCTGGAAGGATGCCATGGTTGAAGAAATGGAATCCTTGCACAAGAATGAGATGCGATATTTAGTCAAATTACCTAGTGAAATAAATCCCATCTGTAGAAAATGGGTATTTAAGAAGAAGATGAACGTCGCAGGTCAAGTTGAGAAATTCAAAGCTCAATTGATAGTGAAAGGATATTCCCAAGTCGAAGGAGTCGACTTTGGTGAGGATTTTCCCCTGTTGCAAAATTAACTTCCATTAGAGTACTAATGTCTCTGGCTGCAACATTTGATTTGGAAATAGAATAGATGGATGTGAAGACAATGTTCCTACATGGGGACTTGGAAGAAGAAATCTACATGAAATAGCTTAAAGGATTTTTCGTAATGAAATATTTGGTGTGAAAATTGAGAACATCCCTCTACGGTGTAATGAAATCACCAAGGATGTGGTACCAATAGTTTGACACATACATCCTTAGTTTGGGATTTGTGAGAAGAAAAGTTGATCACTGCATATTTTCCAAAGAAGAAGGTGGTCATTTCATATATGTAGCATTGCATGCTGACAACATGTTGCTGATTGGAAACACCATGAATGAAATAAAGAAGGTGAAGAAGAATCTATCCTCCAAGTTGGACATGAAGGATCTTTCTGTAATGAACTTCAATATGGGAATGGAGATCAAGAGAGATCGAGTAGCTAGAAATATCTGGTTGAACCATAAGAAGTATATTGAAACAATTTTGAAATTTTTCAACATGCATGATTGCAAACCTCTGAAGGTGCCAATTCTTGTAGGAGAAAGGATAAATATTGGAAAATGTCCAAAGAAACCAGAAGAAATAGAGGAAATGGCACATGTTCTCTATGCAAGTGTTGTTGGTAGTCTAATGTATGCGATGGTATGCACTTAACCAGACTTTTCCCATGTAGTGGGAGTGTTGAGTAGATACATGTCGACACTAAAAACGAAGCACTGGACAACTGTCAAACAAGTATTCAGGTATTTGTGTGGCACAAAAGATGATGCTATATGCTATCAAGGAAAACCTGGAGGTGACAATGAAGTTAATGTACATGGATTTTTCAACACTGATTGGGCCGAAGATATGGATCAATGAAGTTCGATCCATGGATGCCTGTTCAATATGTTAAGTGGAGAAATCAACTAGGTGAGTAAGAAAAAAGCGTTCGTAGCCTTGTCAACAACATAATTTGAATACATGGTAGCCACTCATGGAAGAAAAGAAGCAATATGGTTGCAAAGGCTTTGTTCAGGAATCGAGTTTGAGCAGAGAGCTATGAAGATAAGTTGCAACAACCAAAGCACAATATTTCTAGAAAAGAACCCACCTTATCATTCTAATACTAAGCATATTTATGTACAATACATTTTGTGAGAGACATGGTGAAAAGAAACAAGGTGCTGCTAGAGAAATTAGACATGTTATAAAACATAGCAGACTCTTTGAACAATTATGTGAGTGTTGTGAAGTTCTCTTGGTGTAGAGAATAAATTGACATTGTTGCCCTGGGTCTGTGAACGAAAGTTTAGGAATCTCCCGGTTTCAAAAAAGAAGACAACAAGTGGGAGAATGTTGTGTTGTTATATTCTTTGCAGTGAAAAGTTGAAAGTCGAGGTTGATTGATCGTGAAAATTTGAAGTCAAAGTAATCAACAACAAGTTGAAGAGGTCAACCGAAAAGAGGTTGAAATGCGATCATGTGGAAATCGATTGAAGAGCAAATTAAGGTCGATTGGTAGTCGATTGGTAAACTGACTTGGTGGTCGACTATATCAGAATCCCAAGATTCATGAGATTTTTATCCAATGATCTGCATGGATCTGTAACCATTTTTTGGGTTCCTTTCTTTACAGTTTTGCCTATTTTAGATCCTATAAATAGGGTGTGTTGTAATGTTTTAAAAGATAATCAAAGAATCTTTAGTTTATCTTTAGAGAAATAATTTTAGACGTTGTTGGTCATGTAGATGTAAGCCAAATTGGCTACAAGGTTGTTCTTATGCAAAGAAAGAAGATATGATGTTGATTGTGTCTTATGTGTATACCAAGGTTGGGCATGTGACCTTTTATTCTAAATGAATAAGACAATAAGAGAGAAAGACGCTCAAGGAATCTTGGTTTTCCCGTTTGGGTTTCTAGGGTAAAATATCTGTGTACTGTGTGTTTTCTTTGTCATATATTTTATAGCTTAAATATTTCTTACTCTCTTTTGCTAGGTTTAGTGTGGAAGTTTCCTCATTTTCTGACAAAGCATGCAACATGCCATTTCCATGATAACCATATTCTCCTGCTTAGCCATAACATTATATTAAGCAATATAAGGAACATTTTACTACCAAGAGATGCCATGAGAGTGAAAAAACTAATATAAGGAGTTACCAAAGTAGTCTCCCCCATTAGATTCATGACACTTGATCTGCTACTTGCATTGAGCTCCAACAATGTTTTTGAACTCTTATAATTTGGAAAACACCTCATCCTTAGATTTAATGGTTTATACCCATAGAAATAGAGAAACATAATCAATTAAAGTGAGGAATTATTTGTCTCCCCAAAAGAAGAAGTGGCCATGGGACCACAAATATATTTGTGTATTAACTCAATGGTTTTAGAGGCCCATCTTGAGTTTTCCTTTGGAAAGGACTCTTGATGATGCTTACCCATCACACAAGCCCCATAATAAAAACTGGGAGAGTTAGTATGTGGAATGCCTTTAGCAAGGTAAATACGAGTCATGCACCACAAGGATCCATGGTTAGTGTGAAAAATATGAAAGTCCCATAGCTTACTATTATCATTTTCATTGGCCACCATAGCAATGAATTTATTCAAAAACGTAGGTGGAGAAGAATTCCATAACTTGTATATACATTTAGATTTATCACAATATCTAGAGGCAACAAATTTGAAGTTGTCATTGATGTCTTTAATAACCCATCTATTTGGCCAAAATTCCACTTTTTTATTGGGTTGCATAATGCACTAAATGGAGAGAATTTTTGGTCCCACTCCAAGAACATGGAAAATATCTTTCTATCGAACATTATCAATTTGACCAATACCACAAATAAAGACTAGGACAGTTGATTCATTTACAATAGTTACATGCTCACCTTTATGATGATTGTTTTAATGAAAGAGGAGGTGTTAGTGCTTCATCATATGTTTAGTATCCCTAGAATCTAAAATCCATTATTGTGTAGAAGTGGAGGAATACAGAGAAGTGTGCAATACCAATTATGTATAATCTCTAGTCTTGTCTTCGAAGAGATCACCATTTCCATTTTTTTGTCAAGTAATATGTCCAATCCTTTGAAGATGAAGGTGATAGGTTTTGAGAAAATGTCCCTTCTTATGGAATTAAAAGCATATTAGCCTCTTTTAGGAAAACATAGAAGTGTTCCCTAGAGACTCATGCATACATGAGGAGGGAATAACCTTAGTGTGGGCACACTCTCGAGGAGGTACTTCACCCAAGTTTCTAAATGTGATCTTATACCATATAAGGTTACAAAATATGTCTTCTAAAGTAGGGGAATTTTAGATTGAAAACAAAAAGAGGAATGTTATAAAAATGATATAATGTTTTTTGAATGTAGGAGAGAGGTTATTATGATTGATATATGTTTTTTTTTAACCTTTATTGTCACTTGTAAGAGTGTTTGCTTTCAGATTCCTAAACTTGGAAATGTACTCTTGAATAGAAGAAAAATATTTTACTTTGATGTTGGAGAGCTCTGTTTCAAGTCTATTCATTTGAGTGGTGTTCATTGCACCATGTAAGGTGTGGAAGGAATCCCAAACCTACTTTTCACTTTTATTCTTTATGTGATGGACAATATCAATTTCCATGTGCAAAGTGACCAATCCAAGATCTTCATCATTATTCAAACATACAAGATAATAGCTATCATTAGTTGTAGTCATTAGTGGTTTCTCCCAAAACTTTATTGTGAATTAGATCTACCATATGAATATCCCATGCATGATATTTAGCATTTTCGAGGTGGGGAAAAATTCAAATTCCATCCATGGATGTCACAATACCAATGTATATCTACAACAACTTTTGGCTGAAATAAGGATAAAAAATAGTACACTACCCTTAAAGATGAGTAAAAAATGCACCAACTTACTTATATTCATCAAAAAAAGGAAAAAATGTCAAGTAAGGGTTCATTGGCAAAGATAAGGGTAAAAAAACCTAAAAGTTGGCACTAAAAAAATAGGGTGTTGGAAACCCAAATTTTAGATCTGTAACAACCTTGAAAGAGAGTCAAACCCCTACTTTAGATATGTAAAACAAAAACCTTAAAGTGCACTGGATAGAGGAAGAAAATCCACACTAGCTCTGATACCATGCTAGAAATTGTAAGGTAGAGGTTCTATGGTGAATTCTCCAACAAACTCTAATCCAATAAGATAAACAAGGTAAATTATAATAGCACCTTAATGATGAACACTTAGACTTCAAGAGAGTGTGCAACACAAGTAGATCCAAATATAGGTTTCCTTAGGCAAAATAATTAATAAAATGAATTAAATGAGATGATCATACAAATGAGGAAGGTGGTGTATTTATATCACTCCACTAGGGATAAGGCATTATCCCCAAGAATGAGACTAATCTAACCATACCACAAAATAAAACAAAATAGATTAAAGTGTAATAATAGGTGTGAAAACACACGACTACCCACAAGTTGATCCATAAAGGGTCTTAACTACCTGCATATTGTGTTGACACATGGCCAAAAGTGAAGGTTAGAAAAAATATCTCATCATGTTTGAGGATATCTTTAATTCAAATAGATTTGCCATTATTTTTTTTTTGTTGATCAATGAATCTTTGTTTATAAGTTTTTCTAGTTTTTCCTGTTGCATATTCTTTTCTTTTTTTAACTTTTTTATTTCTGCGATTAATCTTTGACTATGATTTTCGAGACAATAATTTCTTCAATTTTCTATGATAGATCTATGTTGAATTTCGTTTTGAAATCTTGATTTTTTTGTTGATATTCCTCATGGGATCAATATCTTGCCACTTCACATTTTTATTTATAAATTTCTATAATGAAAATTTTGTTTTGAATGAGTAGGCTCTGATTATGATCCTTAGGATGATATATTTCTTTATCTCTATTCACTAAAACCCTGCCAAAGTTTTCTAGGAGTTCCTCCATATTCTTACATGAATTTTAATTATCATGAATGGTTACATTTGATACTTATTTCGAGTCTTCTAATGAGGGAGATTTTGAGCATGACTTCATTGTAAGTATTGCAATGCTATTAGCTTCAACAATCCATGCTGATGGGTGGAGTGTCCACTCGAAACGTAGGATGTTTCATAAACTCCATACACAGTTTACATCCATAAGTCTAATATAGCATGTTATCTTTTTCCTATAGGAGAACCTCAAAATTTTCCTCATGTTTAAGATTAAGATCCCAAATGTTTTTATCCAAGGTGAACCTAGATTTATGTCAACATGTTTTCTCACAATTATAACATTAAATTGAGATATGAAAATATAATCATCTTGGATATTGTTTATTCCATATCCTTTTGGGTTCAAAAAATCATTATTTTTTATTATACTTAAGTCTAGAATTGATAATTGATTACCCAAATCAATGTAAATGTAATTATCGTTGTTATTTATAAATATAACACGGCTAATATCTTTTTCGTAGATACTAATATTAATTTTTAATAAAACACAAGCACTATTTCCATAGCCCAAACAAAACAAGGTTGCGTGGCAGCGCAGTCCCTGCCAAGGAGGTTAGAAAGAAAATTGTGGAAAATGGGGTCGAATTGTAAATAAAACGAAGTTCTTGGTGCAAAATGTATATTAGGGAAATGTTGTGAAAAATATATATCACGGAAGATAGGGAAAAAGTAAATGACAGTCAACAAGCACAACAACATCTAAATATAACAAAGCAAAAAATTTGTTGACAGTGCAAGATTAAATTTGGAAATTTAAATGCATTTTCCATATGGATTGGTGAAAGATAAAAATATATGATGAAATAAAATTAATAGGAGATAAGTAATGTACAAATTTAAATGCATTTGTGAACATGGGGTATATATAAATGACGCTTGCATTGTTGAATGCCATTTATTTTGAAATATATAAAAAAAGAAAAGTGTGTAACATATAAAAGAGTAGATGCATTTTCCATATAGACTGTTGAAGGATAAGAATAAAAGTCTAACATATTAAAAAACAAATGCATTTGTTATACAGAATACAGAAAGATAAGAGTAGAGTCTGTAACATATAAAAAATTAAATGAATTTTTTATTTCAAGTATGTCAAAAAATGAAAGTTTGTTACATACTACTGCAAATTTTGAAATATACCAAAAACTTAAAGTCTGTTACATATAAACCGGAATTTCAATGCGTTTGTCATGTAGACTAGGATTGGGGCTCTTGTGGACCATTAGAGAAATATGTACAAGAAACAAGATTGTGGAAAGAAGATAGAGTGCAATAGCTGCAAAAGAAAATAAACGGAAAGGTATAAGTGTTTGCCTATACATCTGTATTTAAGAAAGTGGAATAATCGGGCTGAGAAACAAAGAAAGATGCGATGACTAAACTTGCAGTGAGGGTAAATATGAGTGCTTTGGCTATTTTCTTGCGGTTGTCATTTCATTGATGTCGGTGACGATTGCAGTTTCAAGGATGTTCTCCACGGCTGTTGGAATGCTGGGAACTACCTGTTGTCTTTCGTTGGTGGCCTGTTTCAATTTCCTTTCGACCCATTCTTCAATGTAGCTTATCATTGGGGAAACATTGATCTCATTCCGAATTTTGATGTTGAAAACTTCGTTTTCTAATTCCTGGAAGTCGATATAAAGATTAGAGAGAGCCTAATGAATTTCCTCATTCTGTACTGCATATTTGACTAGCCAGTCATGGACGTGATCTTGATCAAATTGAAGGATGCTGTAAAAAATTTCTAGAGACAAGGTATTCAACATAGCAACCTGTTTATCGAACTCTTTCCTGGTTAAGGGAAAGAAGTTTATGATTAAGAGGGGGTCTTGGAATTCGTTGGTTTTCCCTGCTAAGTGTATATTTGATAGCTTTGTGAATAATTTATATTTCTTCGCTATGGCTTGTTCACATGACTAAACAATTAGACGCAGGTTCTCTAATTTTTGTTTCCAACATGAATTCAATTGGCTGATCTGGTTTTTGGAT